>JAFBJQ010003059.1:0-43372 GCA_016785345.1 Trinectes maculatus
GGAGGTTCATCGTATGGTGCCAGTTCCCACTGATAACACCTGAGAGCAGTTACATAAAGCTCCCGTGCAGTAAAAATTTGCATGAACCTGTTTGTTTTATTAGACCAAACTTGGAAGTAGCTGTTAAGAAGTTCCCTTTTTTCAGATCAACTCAATGTGTCCTCAAAACAAGACGACTGTGGACTGTGTTGACCACCTGGATGGTTTCCATAGAGAAGAGTGTCAGAGCACTGGTAGAGTTACACAGTGTTCACGTGTCTCCTGTTAGATTTCAGAAACAGTACCAGCTGTAAAGATCTTGGTGAACTTCATTCTGTGCTGTTTGTAGGCAAATATTCAGCCTTTGTTAGTCTCTTACCACTATTTGTGTTTTATTGTGTTGTATTTCTTTGTTGTTGATCTTTGTTGCTTTGATACCTACTAATGCTGAGGTTGGAACATTTCATATTAAATTTTCTATTAAATGCAGGAGAGCAATGGACAGTTGTCTGTGTCTGAAGCACAGTTTTCTCTTCTCTTCAGTCTGGGTCAATATTTCCACACAGGTTAACAAATGCAGTGTTCCTTTAGATGTTACATCGCAGCTTGGGAGCTGACAGTTACAAACTAACAAAACAAAAGCAGGTTGTGTCCTCCTCTGTAGTAGCAGCAGCAAACTCCTCTTTTATTAAGTTTATTATTATTATGTGTACATATATTTATATTTAGAGATGTCTGACATGCACCAACAACCACAAAACCAATTCCTTATGTGTAAAAAAATGTACATGGCAATAAAGTTTTTTCTGATTCTGATTAACATTAACTTATATCAGATTGAAGTTGTTGCACAACTGCAGTGTATACTTATATGTGTAGCCTGGCGCAACTGAGTCAGCACAGGACACAGAAATATCTTTTGGGGTCTTTATTTCTGGACAAAAGAATGTAGTGTTTGAGTCAAATAAAAAATAAAAAGAAGTTTCAAACTGGCAGACTGTACTCTGCTGTATCTACAGTTCCCATAGAAGATCAAAATGAGTGACCTATACACTGTGCAGGCTGCTACCAGAATGTACAAAATTAACTACAGTGGCTCAACCCATCAATTTAGTAAACCATTTCACATTTCATTTCACAGCCCGTAACTACCTGACAACCACCGGGCTTCTCTTCGTCTGTTCATCTGTCGACCTCCTACACATACAGCCACATCAACGCACAACATTCCACAGTGTGTAAACATGGATTACTTTTGAAACGTACATCACCTAATATTTCATGTAAACAGTTCCCCAAACTGAGAAAGTGCCATCTGGTGGCATTAGTAAAGCATTACATCACATCTTCCCACCTGGCTACATATGTATTGGAAAGCTCTGGTGCATTGGTTTTGCCCCGTCACACATAGTATAGTGATGTGTGGTTGGCAAAAGAGCAGGCTGATGTGTAGTTAATCAGAAGAGCCGGCTCCCCACTTTCTTATTAGCTCTGCTCAGTGCTGACAAACGGACAGAACCAATGGGCACACTGTTACGGTCTCAAACTCCGAAGTCCCGGCTCATCATGACACCAAACATATAAAGGACGCCATAACCCGAAACCACCAGACAATAATAATGTTTATGATATAAGTCGTATTTTTAGTAAGGAAAAAAAAAGGAAGGAGGCGGAAGGAGATCACTGCTTAAAAGAAAACAAACAAAGAGAATCCCTGAGCCATCGCCCCAGCTCATCTCCCTAAACCTGAAATAAAACCAATCTACCCTAAACCTACCCTGGGGAGGTGATGGCGAAGCGGTCATAGAATCAGGTTTGGGCTTGGGACCAAGAGGCTTTGGACCCGGCCCTGCCGAAAACTGGGTGATGCGCCACCATCCCAGACCTGAGCTACCATCAAGCTTGGGAACGTGAGGTTGCCGGTCTATACGCCAGATTGGCCGGAAAAATGGGAGTGGCGCCACCATCTGCCGTCCACCACCTTGGGCCCTTGAGCAAGGCCCTTAACCCTGGGCGCTTCCTTCCTGCTCCGCATGCTACTCTATGTACCAATGTTGTGACCTAACTAAAAGGTCTAAACTAAAACTAACTAAAAAATGCATGTGAAGATGTATGTGGAATGCAGTGAACTAATTGCATTCCAATTGAAATTAGTTCACTGCATGGTCTACATCCATGGAACCATGGATTTCTACTTCTAAACGAAAAAACTAAACGAAAAACCTGATAATCTAATCAAACAAGCAGGCATAACAAAATGCAGCAAGAGGACTCAGGTCCTCCCAGCTGATGTGTGGGGCAGGGTCGTCCCCTTCAGAATAAGACTTTTATACCTTCCCTCCTTTTCTCCGCCTCCCCCGCAGGTATCCAACACCTGAGGAATCAGGAGAGGGAAAAACACCAAAGCCGGGACAAAACCTGAGCCAGCCACGTATTGGGCCATCGCCCCAGCTCATCTCCCTAAACCTGAAATAAAACCAGTCTACCATAAACCTACCGTGGGGAGGTGGTGGCGAAGCGGCCATAGAATCGGGTTTGGGCTTGGGACCAAGAGCTTTGGACCTGGCCCTGCTGAAAACTGGGTGTTGCACCACCATCCCAAACCTGAGCTACCATCGAGCTTGGGAACGTGAGGTTGCCAGTCTATACGCCAGATTGGCCGGAAAAATGGGAGTGGCGCCACCATCTGCCGTCCACCACCTTGGGCCCTTGAGCAAGGCCCTTAACCCTGGGCGCTTCCTTCCTGCTCCGCATGCTACTCTATGTACCAATGTTGTGACCTAACTAAAAGGTCTAAACTAAAACTAACTAAAAAATGCATGTGAAGATGTATGTGGAATGCAGTGAACTAATTGCATTCCAATTGAAATTAGTTCACTGCATGGTCTACATCCATGGAACCATGGATTTCTACTTCTAAACGAAAAAACTAAACGAAAAACCTGATAATCTAATCAAACAAGCAGGCATAACAAAATGCAGCAAGAGGACTCAGGTCCTCCCAGCTGATGTGTGGGGCAGGGTCGTCCCCTTCAGAATAAGACTCTTATACCTTCCCTCCTTTTCTCCGCCTCCCCCGCAGGTATCCAACACCTGAGGAATCAGGAGAGGGAAAAACACCAAAGCCGGGACAAAAAGAAAGAATTAAAAGGGAAACACACACAGAACCTGGAGCGGTGAATCAGCTGCAGTGCCTACATAACACACAGTAAAGACCCAAACCTTCTATGACTAGCATACAAAAACTCAGCCGCGCTGCAACCTTACTCCAGACTCAAACACACTGCTGATTCTGTTGTTCTATAACGTCTTCTCTGTTGTTCTATAACGTCTTCTCTGTTGTTCTATAACGTCTTCTCTGTTGTTCTATAACGTCTTCTCTGTTGTTCTATAACGTCGTTTTTGCGAGTACAAGTACGAGAAGGAGTACGAGTACAATATGAAAATATCTACAGAAACGAAAATCTTCATACAGGCTCTGGTGAGAGAGAGTCAGTCCTTTTACACAGTGGGAAAGATGGTTGCTGAAAGGTTAAAACACAGACACACAACAGTTCTCTCTGGTTAGTTTCCACTGAACTATTTGTGTCGGATAGAAGTTTATCACTTTGACTCATGTGTGTCAAAATGTGGTCGACTACGCTGCATGTGAAACGTGATTAGTTTCCACAGTGTCAACCACATATGCACCATTCTGCAGGTAAAGAGCCTTTTTGGTTCCTCCCACCAGGGGTGGGTGGGTGAGGGACCAAGACCCACAGACCTCACAGAGCCAGGAGACCATCATGCTGTGTCCTCTCTCCATCTGCACATGATGTGATGGAGGCGGTGATTCTTCTCTTTCTTTCTCTAGGTACGTTCAACGCTCCACTGTTTTAACGATGGAATATGTGTATGTTGATGCATCAACTGCTTGAGCAATTTTTAATTAATTTTAATTAAACATATAAATATAAATTGTGTGATATAATTGTATTTTATATTCAGAGATTTACTGAATAGGTTAAATACCAACTAAACATTACAACAAGTCAACGCATACATTTGCTACAGGTTTTACTTTGTTGTATCGTTTACTGGGTCCTTAAACACATCGTACAATTCCAAAAACAAAACAAAACTCTACTGTTGTAACATTAACAAAATTAATTTTGGAACTGCATCTTCATTCACTGAAGCTGTGTTTTTTTCTTACAGTCAAGCTGTTTAATAATGTTATTATGGTCGAGTGGTGAGAAAGATGAGTTTGATACTAATGTACATGAAACTAGTGAAAAATGAAGTAAAATGGAGAAACTAAAAGTTCTGATAACAAACAAACAGCACCTCTCACATGTGCAACTAAGCACATGTGAGAGGTGGGAGGCTGAGTATCCAGCTTGATGATTAGAATGTCTAGGATGATTGTGTTGAAACCAGTTTATGTGATTGTCTACAGTTTTCTTGCCAATGAAAGCCATTTCTTCAAATGCACCTAGTTTTGTATTTAAAAAGGATCTAATTCAAGGTTGAAAACAACTCAGACTGAGATATATGCATATAGGGGAAAGTTGTAGCGGCTGGTGAAAAAAAATCTTGGTGGGGCTGCTGTGCCAACAGATTTCACTGCCTAATCTAGTATAAGCTGTTATGGTTGTGTTGTGTTTTGTGTTCTTCCCCCTCTCACCCCTTTCTGTTCATCATTGAGAGCAGGTGTGTGGCAGGAGGTGTGGCTGGTCTCTCAATTAGCAGCAGACGAGACACACCTGATTTTGAATCAGCTCATCTCCTGCTCTGTATAAGCCTGGTCTCTTCTCTGCCTGGTTGCCAGATGATTCCATGTGTTGTGTAGTTCACCTCTATCACCTCTTGTTTTCTCCTTGTGGTTTTTGGATTTGAGTTTTTGTCTTTTGAAGAATCTGCTGCATCACAGTTAGTTTTTCTCTGTTCCTGCCTTTTCTCACCCACCTGTGTTTTTGTGTGTCTCCACTGAAGAGTCAGCCAACTCTATGCCTCCCTGCTCTGTAGCTTGGTTTTGCTTTTCTGGACATTAAACTATAGCCTCACATCAACCTGCCTGACTCAGTCTCTGCTTTGGGGTCCAGTCTACAAGCCATATCATGACATAAACATTGAAATGAACAGTCGGAAAATGACTACAGTTGCACAATAATAATTTAATTTCACAGTTTCCAGTTTCACAGAAAAAAAAACAATTTACAGCTATATCAGACTTTAAGATATCAAATACTATACAATACAATGAATGGATAAATTCACAACAAGGGTATGATTTCAGCTGAATCTAGACAAATCAACAATGAGTGAGTGGGGGGGGTGTCTAAGGTGAGTGTGGGTTGAGAAGAGAGAATGAAACAGAACTTTTCCTATTAAAATGTAACATAGGCTATACAAAGAATTTAGAACCAAGTTATTTTCAAAAATGAAACATAATAAAATAAACAGATGATTATAACACCCTCTATAATTAATTATATTATATTATATTATATTATTCTACTTGTATAATTAATAATTATAAGTCATGTTGTTGATGTGTTGTGTACACGTGGCATCCACTGTACTTCTGTCCATCCCTGGGAGTGGGATCCCTCACATGAGTCTCTCCTGGAGGTTTCTGTGTTTTTTTCCTCTGCTAAAAGGGGTTTTTTTGGCAGTTTTTCCTCGCCCTTGTTGAGGGTGTAGGTCAGAGGTCAGAGGATGTCATACCCTGTACTCTTTGTTAAAGCCCTATGAGGCAAATTGCAATTTGTGAATATGGGCTATACAAATAAAATTTGATTGATTGATTGATTTCAGTCTTGTCAGGTCCCAGCTCCTTAACAAGAAGTTTTTCCTCCGTCATTCATCTGGCAAAAGGGTACATTTATAATGATTTCACCGAATTTGGTGGAAGCTGCTCTTGAACTCCGGTTTTTACCGCCATCGCCACCTTCTCTCTACGTCGTCGCACGTATTTTTTCCCCCGTAGCGTAGGACAGAGTCTGGAGTCGCACTATGAAAAAAAAACATTGCTGGCTCCCCATGTAGCTTTAGCAATCCTTACACTTCACGCATTTTACGTAGCAGTTGGGGCTAAATTTCCAGCGCCCCACCGGCGTTAAATTTGCCGACGATGATAGGCCAATTATTCATAATTTCCCCCTAGCAACCATAACTGCTATAATCAGCAAAAACTGCTGACAGTTGATATTATTGATATTATTCAAATCCTAAATATGAAAAGGAGAGTCCGTTTTTTTGATTCAACACTGATTGTTGTTCCTTTATGGATTTTACAGTTGGAAGCTCATCTGCTATTGAAAAAGTAAAGAACCTGACGGGCATTGAAGGAGGCAACATCACTCTACCTGACCCTGTCCTGGAGATTGGATTTCTTTCACTCAAATCAAATATTATTGCCATGATAAACCAGGATAAAATCCAGATACTGGACGATAAGTTCATTGGCAGGATTCTCTGGAACAGAAGCACTGGATATTTTACACTCACACGATTACAGAGGAATGACTCAGGAGAATATGCTGTTAATTCTAAAGGACGTGCTTCCTTCACGTCTTACTATAAACTGAAGGAGTATGGTAAGTTATATTTCTTTCACTAACATTATCACATGTTGGGCATGTTTCTAACTGCATTCGTGACTTTAGACATTCATATATTACACCATTATTAAGTCACATAATGATCCCTATGAGGCACATAATGTTTAAAACATCTTTTACCTGACATACAGTGCATCAATGGTTTGACATTTCAAAGATCTCATTGATATCTACTATCAAAATAATGTGACCTGAGTCCACCAGTCAACAACACGAGAAAAGTACTACATAAATGCAATCTAACCATCAGTCGATAAATATGCTGTGTGTGTTGTCAATTCTCATTCCTGCTCCATGTGCACAGTTTTTATTTTAACATAAGCGACTCACATTTTTCCAACAAAACATGAGTAACAGACACACAAGGAAGCACCTTGTGCTACAGCTGGCAGGCACGTTTATATATACTTTGCATGAGATTTGTTCATTTTTCACTTTGCGCTATTCCATACAGTCTTTTGTGTAACCAAAAGGGAAAGTTTACTTCAATGTTCACTCATGTCTACTCTCCCACTGATTTCAGAGACCATTCGTCTGCGTGCAGTGAGAAGTCTGAGTGTGAGCGCTGACACGTGCACCTTGCTGTGTTCTGTAGACACAGCTGAGGAAACGACACTGTTGTGGTCCAAAGACAATGAGACACTGAATGAGACCAGCTCTGCTTCCGTTTTACTGGTCACTGTGCACAAGGAGGATTTCAGCTCTGCATACACATGTGTGGCTGCCAACCCTGTTGATGAGAAGACTTTGTCAGTCAACGTTCAGACACTGTGCAGTGAACAAAACCACACAGGCAACACAGACACGAGCAACAGAAACCATTGTGAGACCCTTACACTGTGCAGACTAATGATACAAATGTGTGTGTGCGTGTGTGTGTGTGAGCGGTCTATATGCATACATATATACAGTACATGTGAAATGTATTTTTTGTTTTTACAGATATAATTGCTATAACTATACTCGCTTTTGCTGTCTTACTGACTGTTCTTATCTTATGGATGATTCATGACAAAAAGAAGAGGACAGTCAGACAAACACGGGGTAGGTTTTTATGTTTTATATAATATACTCAATATAGCTGAAACAAAATCTATTCATTAATATAAAAAAGGTATTTTTGCACAGATTAAAACTAAATACTAAATGTTGTTTTTTTGTTTAAGGTTTATTTTTATAGGTTGTTAACATAAAAATGTAAAAATACTACACCCCATGGTTGCGAATCATAATTTAGTTCAGGGTCCCCGACAACCTTATCACTGATCAGACAACATGGGAGTGGTTGCATAAAAACACTCACACACTACACACACAGAGAGATACTGGCACTGTACATAAGGTTAAATGAGGTTTGTGTATTTTTGCAGGACAGGTTGTGGCATCACCTATCGTGTTTATGAGCTCACCAGCATCGCTCATCTGTTTGCCTTTAATGCAGATAGAGTTGCTATAGAGACATTAATTGTGCATGAACACTTGTCTCACTGTCCATATTGAACCATTCGTTTTTGCCTTCTCTTACAAGATAGGACAGGGCAGTAAACCAGGAAATAACATTGTCTATACCTGTCTGTCTGCTTTTAATGACATATTCTGTCTATTTGGTTGGTAAAGATTAAATTAGGTTTAAAAACCTTTCATTCTAATTCTGCTGTATCTATTCTTTAACACTGTGTTATCCCATCATTCCATTCTGCAGGAGCATTTAAAGTGATACTGCACAAGAGCAAACCCACTTAAATGTAAAAACACTTGTACACCTTTTTTTATGCCTGTGACATAATCAGAAGCAAATTTATTTACTTAAAAAAATACTGAAACAAGTGAAAATAAAATAAGTTCCACCTTGATGCTACCCTGTGAGCTAGCCGAAATTTCAGAACCATTACAATCATGGATGTTTCATTCATGGAGGGAGTCCCACGATGCACAACAAAAGTAAAGCTTTGACAACGTTGTCAGCTCAGATCTCTAATGTTGACGTAGTTTTCTCCTGAAAACCTATTTTTGGTTTGAAAACAGTGTCCCACCCAAACTAGTTATAATACCACAACTACACCCACCACCTTCCTGTGTGTCTTTGTGTCCAGAAACAATATAACTGTGGCACTACTGTTAACCTCTGTATCTTTTCAGGTTCAGTGAACACAGACATGGAAAACGACAACATCAGGTTGGTATCTAGACAAATACATTGATCCTCTTCTCAAGCCATGACATCATGAGCAATGGTATCTTAGTTGTACGCCCACGTCAGCAGGCTGCTTCGCAGGATTGGTCCAGTGGTTTCCGGGTAGGGCTGCACATTTTATTGTTTGAGAATCAAAATTGCAATCTTCACATGTGCGATTTTCAAATTGTGGGGACGTGCGATTTAATTAAAGGACAATTATTACCATACACGTCATGTTACAGCTTTTGTTCAGCTTGGAATAAAAGGGAATTTAACACTGTTCTATTAAATATCTACCAGTGGCTGTGTATATCTGCCCAATATCATTTATTTACTCTAATCACTATTTATTTCACTCCATTAGACAGAGTTTGTTGTTGTTGATGATGTATAACATATAGTTTCCGCGTATACAGCCTTCCCCCCTCCCTCGCTAATCTTTCGGGGGGAGTTACTTTTTTTTGTTCTGGAATCGAGCCAAGTTCAGTCCTCTAACCTCCATGTGACTAATTCAGTTGAATTTCTGGATAGTCATCACAACACTAATAAATTTCATGTTTCACACGTGTGTGTGTGTGAGCGGTCTATATGCATACATATATACAGTATATGTGAAATGTATTTTTTGTTTTTACAGATATAATTGCTATACTCATCTTGGCTGTCTTACTGACTGTTCTTGTCTTATGGAGGATTCATGACAAAAAGAAGAGGACAGTCAGACAAACATGGGGTATTAAAGGAAAAATGAAAGGAACAAGCAATACAAGGTTTCATTCATTCCTTATTTTTTTTATTGTATTAATCATTCATACTCCAGCATTGATTTTGCATTATTTACACTTTTTTTGTCACAGGTTTGGATGCTCTCTTTTCCATACGAGCACCTTTCCATATGATCATCTGTGTCCCAGCTTCCACTCCCTCACAGATAAGAAAACAACTGGAGGGCCCTTATCCACACACGTGTGGAAGAGATGGTGCCTTCAGAAGAGTTGAAAATTGTAGTGGAAATCAATAATTAAAGAAGGTGAACTGAAATGAGGTTATACCGTATAGCTCTTTGCTACATTGTTTACATGGCTGCAAACACTGGACACCCTGGTCTTTAACAGATATTATTCTCCTTCAGAGACTTTTTAAGTTCCTGACGATGATTTTCACCAGGATGAAAGTCTACTGAATAGGAAGTAGAACCTTTTTCTATCAAATCCTGATGAAATCAGAGTCATTTATTTGACAGAATATGTGATAAATCCATTGATGTTATTGTCAGTGTTTTGAAACCAAACACTTCCTTTTCACAACACAAAGACACTTTAAAATAAAAAACATGTATCTATGTGATGATAAAGTCAGAGTTTAGACTAGCAGAGCAGGTAGACTGCTAACACACACACACACAAAGAAATCTTAATAACTTTTCATTAATGAATTCCACCATGTCACCTGGACTTCAATCACTCAGTGAAGGGCTTCCCTGGGATGATAAAAGAGAAGACGACATGAAACCAAAGTTACACCTGTTGAGAGGTGTAGTAGACAGACAGACAAAGATCAGAGCAGACCAGGGTTAGATCAGTGGCAGACCACCAAGAGCTGAACAGATGATATGTAAACAAACACAAAGTATTCTTTACCTCACAGAGGAGCAAGTGTACAAGGGTTTGACTTGGTATTAAGATTCATTGCATTTGACACTCGAAAGTCTACCATCAAATTCATTCTCCAAAAGAGAAGTTGGATTTAGCTTTATATCATCTTAACTTGTGTAAAATGAAAAAAAACACTGTATTTAACAATAGTGTCTTTTGAAACAATTATTCTTCACAAATGCAAAAAAAAGAGTATTACTACTAACATTATAACATAAATGTACCAAATGAAAAGAAGGCTATAGTAGGGTTAAGAAAATGCTAAAAGTCTACGTTTCTTAACGAAAAGTAATAAAGTTATAGTACAGGGAGTAGCATCATCCATCATCACCAGACATACGGGATGATGCGACTACTATGTACCCAAATAAAACCCTAACATGGGATCATGTTGGTATTATAAACAATACTCTCTCTCTCTCATACACATACACACACAGACCCAGGTATCACTGGGCAGAGACTGGGCAGTGCATCATTGGTCAGTGGAGGTGAGATGTTATAAGATGAGGTGGCTGCTCTACTTCCTGATCAGTCGCAGGCTTTGGGGCCATATTATCAACATTCATGTTGTTTTTGCATACAGTTCACTTCTCTAGCTCAGGCTACAAATGAGGGTGCTACAAATGAATGTGATACTTTCCACAGGAATAATCCTCTAAAAGCATTCTAACATTCTACACACTGGACCGTGTTCTGTTGAGTTGAAAACAGTGGCTTATCGGAGTCACATGAGGTTGATCCAGAGTGATGGTCTTCCAGCTTAGTGACCTGACTGGATGAATTAATGACCTCATATTTATGGCAGCCACTTTGGTTAGAACCAAGTGAATTTTTTGACCAAGTCACACAATACTGTCTGTGGAAAAACAAATGAGACTCAGGACCATGGGACAGATGAAACTGTTCTCATGTGGCATCAAACCATTTCGAGTCTTTGATGACGAATGTAGTGGAAAACACATGAACATGGGACATACGTAATCACCGGGTTTGACCTGGATGACCATGTGATAGTCAGTGACAAGCACAAATTAAATCCTGAAATTTCTGTGCATTTATTATTGTGATTTGTTGATAACCAACAAAAAGTTTTGAGAAAATAATTTCAAATTTGTGCAAACCAGGTCACTTCCCTCATCCTCTCCACCCTGCCCAGCCTGCCCAACCTCTGGCTTGTTTCAGGGGATATTACTCTGTGACACCAGCCTCAGGCTCTAGGTCTACGTATCATGGCATTTGGCACAGGCAATGAAGCTCATTTAACTGCCTTGAAGCAAATCCTCTCTAGTCTTTATTTCAAGGCAGCCCCCCAAAACACCCATGTTCATCACACCCTCTCTTTTTCCTCGCTGGCATTCCACTGTTGATAAAGATACATCTACAGCCAACGAACTGACGTAAACCATTAAATGGGACAAAAAATAAAATAAGAATATACATGCAAATACTGGTACATGTATGTGTAAGGTTAACTTGTACCACTGTGGCTCAATAGTAAGACTCCAAATAAGCCTACACGATAAGGCCTTAATTTGGTCTTTTGTCATTTCGTACACAATCGTAGATAAACACAACCTATGTCATATAAACCCATTAAGTTTACATTAAGAGGTAAAGTATGGAATGATGTTAAATGAGGATTATAGTCATGGTAAAATGTAATGCAGATGGATAACTTTAGGTAACACTTTGATTTGTACCACCAGCTTGTTGCAATGAGGTGAAGTTCATCAGGAACACCACCAGAGGGAGCAACAGCACTTTAACCACAGTCAGGCAGGCGGTTTGAACAAAGCAAGCAAACACCAGAGGGTTGTTTGACCTCCATTCATCACTTCTGCTTTCCCTAAGTGTTTCTTGAAAGCTTAAGTACCTGAACAGTACCATACAAGTTTATTCTCTACTCCTATCCTACTCTACATCCATACTCCATCCTCTCTCCTTCTACTGCATTAATCTTACTCTCCAGGCAACCTCCCCCACTGCTCCATCCTCTTTCTCCCTTTGTCCTATCACGTTTCACTGAACTGCTCCAACTTCTATCCATCTTTGATGTTACTCTTTTTCTAAGTAAAGTCAACTTGTTTTCTGTCCCAAATATTAGTACCGATTCATTCTAACTCAACTTTAGTACCTAGATGTGAAGGAGGTTAAACCTTAAGTGCCCTCTTTTCTGGGGTCTGACTTCTCTTCCTTCTGGGCCTCTGCATTGCTTTTTTTCTGTGGTGCTGCTTTGTCAAACTCCACCTTTTGTTGATCTGTTTGCTTGAGAATTGTGAAGCCTGAATAGACTCTCACTGACATCATGAAAAGTGGTTACATCTGCAGAACAATCTCAATGCCTTCTATAACCAACATCTTCCTGCACCTCTTTTAAGTGCTGACAGAATCTCTCTAAGTTCAGGACCTCGTCTTTTGCCTCGCTATTCCATTCCTTGTTCGCCCTTTGACGGCTCTCTTACAGATGTCTCTGCCTTCTCTGCCAGTTGTTTGTCCTTTCATTTTTCCATCAGTGCATCATCCTCTGTGATGCCCTGAGCCCGGAGCTCCTCCAGGACGTTGTCGAGGTGTCCAGGGTCGGGGAAGCCATGGCCTGTAAGATTGGAGCCAAACTCTGTCTTATGGTGGACCTTGAAACAAAGTATAGAGTTGTCTTTAGGTTTCATTTACAACAAATCAATGGCCACGTGCCATGAACTTAGAGTCAGACAGATTCTTAAGTTAGTCTAATGTTGCCGGGTGTGTACCTCATTCCAAATGACTGTGTCAGACTCTCCCGTCGTGCTTGAAGTTCCAACTGAGAAGATCAACCTACGGTCCCATGCTATCAGGAGGAGTCTCAGTACCTGACAACAGGTGATGGTTCATTTAAAGAAAATGCATATATACAGTAATACAAAATACATACATACACACATACACACGAGCACATACACATACATATATATATAAATACATACATACATACACATGCACATGCGCGCACACACACACATGCGCGCGCACACCTTATTTGATAAGGGTCTGAATAAGGACAATGATTCGAGGGGTTACCTTGCGTCCTCTCTCGCTGTCTGGGAGGTAGCAGTGCCTGGGAAAGCCTCTGGCAGTGAAAGGCTTCCCTGGGTTTGGATGTTCTGGTCCCTGAAAGGAGAACGATGACTCATTATGCCGATTAGCCTCACTTAGAGAATAAAACAAACACTACTGTCAGCCCAGTACCTGAATTCCAGGTGGTATGTTATAGATGATGCGTATGGTTTTGCAGTCAGGGTGTCCTGGGAGAGAATGGGGGATGACATGGTACTCCATCTTTCCTGCTGGTTGGTTGCCGGTCTTCACACCATAGATGGTTTTACATGTGGGACACTGAAGACTGCAAAGGGAGATGACAGACTGACACTCAGGATAACTTTATTACAAACACAATGTGGAATGAAGAGGACTTTTGCGTCTCTAACTTACCTGCCATCCTTGTTGCCATTGTTATACATAGCCACTAAACACTGGAAATGGTACTGATGTCCACACTGTGCTAGTCGCCCAACTGACTCTGCTTTGGAAACAGGCCCCACTCCTGGGCCTTTGTATCCCGATGGCCCCCCCAATGGCTCCATGCAGATGGTACAGTCCTGAACAATGAAATGTATAGAAAAAGAAAAGCAATTATACAAAACATTCAGGGTTACATAACCATTATAAAGCCCTATGAGGCTAATTGCAATTTGTGAATAAGGGCTATACAAATTAAATTTGATTGATTGATTGATAAAGTGACAGAGACAACTCCATGGTCATACCTCCTCTGGTGGACTTTTGACTTTCTGCAGGTATTTCTTTACCACTTCCTCTGGGGATTTACCTGTGGAAATAGAAGAGGAGTGATGATTAGAAAGGCAAGAAACAGTCAAGGCTGTGGATCTATCAGTGATACCTCTTGGGAAACATAAATTGACAGAATGATGAACTCTCTGAGCAGAAGGACTGATGATAATGACCAACTGTTTAAGTCTCTGTCTCGATGGGCTCAGAGTGATGTCAGTGGTCTTAATGCTTACCCTTACGAGCTTGTTTCTTGGTGGTCTTCCTGCAGCAGTGGCCAAACCCTGGCACTGGTTTGATGTCACTTTTGCTGACAGGAGGAGGGTGCAGTACAAGTTTAGGAGGCCTCGTCAGACATACAGGCAGAGCAGCAGCACTCATCAGGATTCCCGTAATCCCTGAAATACAAAGTAAAAATAAAAATAAAAATAAAACCCTGTTTGTTGAAGGAGTGACAGCTCTTGGTTAGTCCATATGTTTATACCGGCCAGTGCAGGGTGAACTGGACTGGATCCATTGAGGTTCTTCACTGGGACGGTGGGCACACTGCAACAGAAGACACAAATTGCTTAATCCAAACGTTATTCCTGCTCTACCACATTGCTGTCAGATCAGACATTACCGTTCACTAGATACTTAAATAAATATAAATCTATAGGTTCCACCAAACAGACACTCACTTTGAAAAACTAATGACTGTCATTCTCTCAGTTAGAAAATTAATGTAAAAGTATGGCTATTTTTTAAAAAAAAATCTGGGTGGAAAAAAAATCCACAAGAGACAAAAACAAACAAAAACAGTTTGTCAAAAAGCAACTCAGATGCTGTGAATTTAATTTTCTTTTTAAAAAATCGTTTTCCTCTGTATATCCTTGTCTCATAGAGTACTGCTGTTCGCTGGCTGGAAGGCATATGAAGGACTACGCTGGGCTTCCTGTCTGTTTATGAGAGCTAATCCATTGGAGTTTCCATCTGCACACCGAGCTCAAACAGACCGACGTCACAGGGCTGCTTGCTGGGGATTACCTGCTTTGTCCATCACCATTTGATCACTGTCATAATCATCATCGCGCACGCACACACACATGCACATACAACAATATTCCAACTAGCAAATGTGTGCAACAGCACAGCCGTCCAAGTGTGGGTTACAGGGAAGGTAGTCCATTATATACTACAAACCCATTGTGTACTGCCAGTGTGTATGTCATTTTTATAGGATTGTCCTTGGTCCTCCAGCTCTGCTGTTCTCTATAATCTGCCACCTATGTGAATGTTGTCAGTATTTTCGGTGTTGACAGTCCTCTGCTCTATCAACTAAGCTACTGAATGGATAGCAACAGTCTCTTTTACACTCTGGATGAGAAAAGCTCCTAAGAAGTAAAAAACAATTATCTGTTGTTTCCTGTTTATGGTCTAGCTTTAACAGGATTGCTGCAAACGCACTAAGCTGCTTTCACATAATCCCATTTACTGACACAAGACAACATGCTAGTAAATGATTCACTGGTGTGTGTGTGTGTGTACACACAGGTAGTGGTCTTGTCATGACTCTAAACATGTTGTTTAATTGCTGCAGCAGCTACATGTACTCTTCCTGCCTGAGAAACACCAGGTGCTTGAGAATAAAAGTTTCCTGGATTTAGCCTACATTACGTCATTACAATAGTACTATACTGTATTTAACTTTATAAAAAATGAACATTTATGAAAACCTTTTCTTAATTTAACTTTTAAATTACAATACATTACAGTAATCATACACCAAAATAGATTTGTTTACTCATTCTAACTATATATATTTGCAAGACGTAAATAAAACTTGATTTTGAAGAGTTGCTTATTTGACATATAAGCAGAAGATTTATTTATTAGCAGATTGCCTACTGGCCCCTTTAGTATTAATCAGAATGGATAAGAACAAACAAAATGTTTATAGCATAGTTGTACAAGCAAAAAAACCCCTGCAATTTAACCTTTAAGTGAATAACAGTATTTATAAATGTTTTATTCTGTCCGACCTAGTTTCCAAACTATCAAACCAGAGGTCAGTAGCTAAATCCTTTATGTTTAATGTCTCTCTAAACTCATGCATAGTAGCCACTGTCTCTAATCCCACACACTGCCATACATGGACGCATGAATATATTAATCATAATAAATTTCCATCTACGTTGATCAGATTAGTGTGAGCCTTGGTTTGAGTGATCAGTGCTTTGCTGTCGTATGCAGGTTAAGTACTTTAAGATCTTACACGTCATAAAGATGTATTCATGATAACATATGGCAGACTGTCTCTTTGATTTAAACCGGTTGCCTGCTGATGATGGAATGGATTATATTGTGTTGGATTAGTCAATGTGTAGCAATAACCGTGAACAACCACAAATATTAATTGCTTGTTACCAACCACTGAATCTGTCTGTCTGTCAAAATCAGCTGCTGTGTTAAGGAGGATGTCTTTATGGTATGGATTCAGATCATGGATAATCCTTATTTAGTTAATTAACACAATGACATTGTGATGACACACATACACACACATGCTGCCTTTGTCTCAAGCGCTTCTATAAAAGGAAAATTCCGGTGATTTCTAAGGTCATATCCCTTGGGGTCACCTGATGCAGTAGGAAGTAAAAACCTCGTGAAAAAATGCTGCAGCGTCTCCCGAGATATCCCCGTGATCAGCTGGTGCAGCTGAGGGGCTCCAATGCTTTCCTATGGGGGCAGTCAAATAACGCTCATATGGCCAGAAAATCATTACAATAGCGCTAGTAGAAGAGTCACCTCTTTAATGGACACCATTGTGCCGGTAAAAGTCAAATAATGTGGGAAAAGAGTAGAAATTCTAGGTGTTGTGTTCTGTGTGTGTGTTCTGTGTGTGTGTGTGTGTGTGTGTGTGTGCATGATTGGTGTATATGTGGTGGTGTAATATGATGTAGTTCCTGTTGATCTTAAAACAAAAATTTGCCAGTCACTGCAACTAAGCCAAGCACAGTGGTATGTCTCATTTTATGCAGCATCAGTTTTCACAATGCTAGTGTGAGGCTGTCTTTGGGGTCTGTCAATAAGGCCTCATGAGTGCCATGAATACATAACTCTTTTGTAATTAGGTTTATGATTGTGTGATTATTTGACATACGTCAATTGATTTCATCTATATGTGTAAGTATCATGCAATACATACAGGCATAGAGAACCTTTAAACAGAGCGCCTGCAGCTCCGGCACTTGCTGGTGCAGAAGCATAAAAAACAAATCACAGAATTACAAAATTACAAATCAAATACCTACCCAGTGAAGGAATATCTAAACAGTTTAACTGCCAGCTATAACTGAAACTATCTACTATTAATGAAGAGACGTCAATATTCATCCTCAATAAAACATGATCAAAAAAAGGAGGAGGAAGTAGGGGAAAACAGGTAACCAGGAAGCTCCAAATGAGAGCAGTGAAGAAAAAAAAAAACCCTGGGAACTTAAAAAGAGAAGGATCCCGTCCCTGTCTGGGGGAAGGGCCTGAATGAGACTCCACTCTCTTGACCCCGAGCAACCTCAGATCCACCCCCATAGCCTTCACTCTCTTCCCACCAGATCACACTCTCCCTCAAACCATCAACCCTCTACTCCTCCTATTCCCTTTGGGCCCAGATGGACATCAGCTGGACTGATTTCGACACCAAACAATAACACACTCCTCCTACATTCTCACACACATATTGTCACACGCAAATAAAGCCACACCCACTCTCACACACAAAAACACACACAGACACAGAGTTTCTCACACAATACCTGATGTTCAAAAATATTCCTTCAGTTATTCAATAAAGTCTTTACGAGCTCGACACATTTGTTCAAAACTGTGGATGATCAAACATACTGTTGTTATGGTACTTCTCTTCTCAGCACCAGTAAAACTGAGTAAAAAATGGTCAGACAAACTTTCTGAAAGGAAAATAAACATGTAACTTGAACATGTAAGTTCATTAGCACAGCAAGGTGAGACTGAGTGATGAGGAAAATGGTTTGTTTACAATTTTTATAATGTACCATGCATCCATCCAACACATTTATTTTACGTAAGACATCGACACGTTGTATGTTATGCTCTATGGACACCATTCAGACACCATTCAATATGTACGTTATTCATACGATATGAGCTTCACAAGGCTTGTCGTAATACCAATGGAATGTGAACAGTATTTTCTTTCCTTCTTATAACGGGACAAAACGATTCACAAAAAACTGTCTGCATCTCATCCACTGTGTAGATACCAAAGATCACGTGAGCACACTGGTTAGACAAGATGCTACTGTGAGTTAAATTTATCAGCGATCAGCAATGCAGACAATGTAGACAGTTACTCTAGGAACTATTTGTCAAAGTCAAACATGACTGTTAAGGCGTGTGTCTCAACTATTAATTGTGTATATTATTCTGATAGACCAGTCGCATTCCTGTAGTTTTTCCTCAAACACTCAGTTTTTGTGTTTTTCCTGAACATTTGAAAACACAGAAGATACGGGTCAATGCCACTGTTTTCAGATCCTCCTGTATGTGTCTGATGCAACCTGATGGTGAAACAAATACACTCCCTTCACATTGCTACCTACATAGTCACAGTGTGTAGCCTGTTTCTATACTCATTAATTTTCTTTGTCTTTAATCTATAATCACCGACTGTAGATAGAACACATATTCTTCTCATGAGAGAATATCTACCTTTGCTATGCGTGTACAAGAAGAGTGTGTGTGTTGTGTGTATGTCCATATATGTCTTTGCTAAACACCTTCACAATCAGGCATCACTCTATCTGAGTCCTGCTGAGTGTGTTTGTGTCTCCCACTTGTCTCACTGCTGTGCTGTCCTATTTCGTGCAACACTCTGTGATCAATCTTTGACAGTTTGCTGACTCGTTTCTTTGTCTTGTCGTTTACCCACTCCATTCCCACTGGCCCTGTCTCAAACCCTGTCTGCGTTTGGGCTGTCCACACACACACACACCACACTGTTTTGTGGTAGCAACAATGCAACATTGCCCCCATTGTAGACAATTATCCCGATATATGCTATCGGGAAAAGCTTAGAAGTAAGCTATTTGTATCATTATTAGTACAGATAGTTGTGTTTTAAAACCCTAAGTACTTAAAATAATTAGAGCAAGAGAAATATGTAGAAACATAAAGGTAAAATGGACAGACAGAAAAGAATGTGGAAAGAAGTGAAGCAAGAGAGGGGGAAGGAGAAGAGAGCAAAGACAAGTGAAAAGTGGAGGCTTAACATTGTGCTGCTAATGCGGCCCAGATTTGAGAAATCTAACAAAGGTTACTGTGGAGACCAACAATGAGGCTCTGAGGGGCCCAGACTGCAGAGACGCAACGGGAGAGGCAAGAGGAGAGGAGCCAGGAAAGAAGTGGAGGGGCATGGGGGCAGGGATGAGTGACAGGGCAGGGTGTGGGTTGGCCAGGGAGGGGGCCCTGCTGTTAAAGCTAGTAAAAGAGAATGCTTTCATGAACATTCATTCAACAACACTCACATTCACAAACAGATACATTTAGGGCAAGTTCTAATACCAGGTGTATTCACATCTTTCAGGATGGATGTTAATAATGATCTGAATCACTTGTGTTATCAGAAGAGTTACGTATTCACTACATTTCAGTGAGTGAGTATGATGTACTGGTCACCAAGTGATTTCAGTCAGTGTTAGTTAAGGTGTATTTTGACTTTAAACTTTTAAAGTTTAAAGTCAAAATACATTTCTACTGAACAGAGATCACACAAAGTTCCACTAGTCTTTTTTTTTTTAAATGACAAGGCTTTCATATAAAACCATTGTGTGTGTGTGTCTGTCTGTTTCATTCACCCACCCTGATGCTATGAGCGCTCTGGACTGGGCCATAGCAATCCTCTGCAACGCTGGTCTGCTCAGCCCGGCCAAGCTGGACCTCTGTGGCAATGGAGCATGACACGCTGTTGCCGCAGATGACAGCATGCGCTGCGGCTTCATCACCACCGGCGATGGAGATGGCACAGGAGAATGGGGTGTGGTCACACTGCAGGCAGGGGTAATTAATGTGGCAGTAGGCACTGAATCACTGGCTGAAGATGAGGAGTGCTTGGCTGGAACGGGCGGAGGGTTCAGACCGCCGTTTGACGATGGAGGCTGAGGTGGTGGGAGGGATGGTGGTGGTGGCCTATTGGAAGACGAGGAGATACACAGAGAAGATGTGCCAGCAGTGAGGACAGCTAGCGACTGAGCGAAAAGCTGGGCATTCCTTCTTGGAGAGGCAGTGTTTCTGGAGATAGCAAGGCCATGTGGCAGCGTCTGATAGTAGCTGGAGTTGGAGGTCTGCTGCTGTCCTCGTCCCAGTGTGGCTGATTTAGGTGGACTTAGAGGTTTGGAGGTGATAGGTGCTGAGTTCTTGGGTCGCTGCATGGTGAGTGAGCGTCTCCCCAAAGTCATTATCCCTGCTGCCCCTCCCCCTGCTCCTCCTGTGTTGATCTTCACACTCTGGACCAACAAGCACTGCTGGCAGGAACAAGGCTGACCCAGTCCAGCAGCCGATAAGCCTCCATTAGAATAAACAGAGCCTCCAATCCCCATGCTAGCGCCTGACACACCAACGCCCAGCAAAGCTCCAGTTAACCCTCCACCTACTCCAACACCTCCACCTTTAGATACAGGAAGTGGACCAGACACCAAGGGGTAAACCAGGTCAGCCCGTCTCTGAATCCTCCGACACCTCTGGCTCTGTCTGTTTACCTGCAGGACAGAATTAACATGTCCATAATGTTTAAAAGTTGTGGCTTTAGAGCTGAATATGACGAAACTGATCAAGTTGCCTTACAGATACCCATGTGAAGAAATGATACAAACCTGTGTCATATTTTGAAAATCTATGAGGTAGCAGAAGCCAAGTGGTGTCAGGTCGAGGCAGGGCTGCTGTCGGTTGTGGGCACTCTCAATGGCAATGGCCACCTCCATGTCATAGGGTGTCCATGTACCTGCATCATTTTCCCACTCCCACTGCCAGCCCTGACCCGGGGCAGATGAAGGGTCATAAAAACTCCTCCGTACTGGACGAATGGTTCCTGAAAATACAAGAGTAACAATTCAAATTAGTGATACCCTGACTGCCAATACAGATGTTGTCTGTTTATTTTGTTTTTGTTATCCATTTCCCCTTTCATATCAGGGACACAAAGAAATAGTTGGCTGTTTAAAACTTATTTAGCTAATCATCACCATGGGCCCTCTCTTACAATTTATGGCATGTTTTGCTCAAAGCAACTCTAGTAAAAAACACACACAAAGACGTGGACACATCCTAAAAGCAGCCCAGGCACCATAAAACTATGAACAGCTCTTTTCAAAGACTCAGTGTTGGTTAAAAATGTGTTCAAAACCAGGGAAACCAGCTGAGAGAAGCATCACAATCATCCCTACCATTTGATATAAAGTTGTTCTAATCACTGCATTAGAAAGGCTACTGTGATATGTTTTTCACTGACTATCTTGACCTTGGGAACCTATCATATCTCCTGCCACAATTTCATCACCCACAAGAAAATCATACATCTTACACATCTTATAATAACATAGGAGATCTGATAAGTTCAGAGATCATAAGGGGTTAAAAGCTACATCATGTGCAAACCAGAGGCTCTGGACAAACTTAATAAGGTCATGTGTAGTAGTTGCCTGCAGGTCAGAGAAGCCACATGTCCACGAACGCATACTGATCATGTAGCTTTAAATCATGTCGTTACAATTAAATCAGTAGTTAGCTGGGTTAGACGCACTTTAGATGAGAACTCTGGGAATTTTCACACTCGGGTTGTATTCTTTGGTCTTCACCGAAACAGCAGGAGGTAAAAAACTGAGAAAAATTATGCAGCGTCACGCAAGATATCTCCGTAACCCGTACTTTCCTATGGGGGTGTTATGGAAATTATTTATCATAAGAGTAAAGACAACTGTTTCAATAACCCAGAAAGAATCGATTCTATCTTTGTATGGTTTATTTCAAAGGCATAAAGCATTTGAAAGACCCAGAGCACCAAGCCACCCAGCGAACTGAGCACCAGTGAACTGAGTAATTCAACAAAGAATACAACAGTCTTTTATGCCCCCCTGCACACTTCTGCAAGACATCTCCTCATAGCCTTATCCTCAGGATGTTCGCCTCCTGGGAGTTTGTCCTTGGGATGTTCTTATCTTTCTCTTCTCGTCTAGCAGTCAAGTTAACAGGAACCAGCCTTTCCTGTCATCCTCCTACATGGCTCAACACATTACAGATAAATTTTCCATCACAAGATCATAAGGGGTTAAAAGCTACATCATGTGCAAACCAGAGGCTCTGGACAAACTTAATGAGGTCATGTGTAGTAGTTGCCTGCAGGTCAGAGAAGCCACATGTCCACGAACGCATACTGATCATGTAGCTTTAAATCATGTCGGTACAATTAAATCAGTAGTTAGCTGGGTTAGACGCACTTTAGATGAGAACTCTGGGAATTTTTACACTTGGGTTGTATTCTTTGGTCTTCACCGAAACAGCAGGAGGTAAAAAACTGAGAAAAATTATGCAGAGTCACGCAAGATATCTCCGTAACCCGTACTTTCCTATGGGGGTGTTATGGAAATTATTTATCAAAAGAGTAAAGACAACTGTTTCAATAACCCAGAAAGAATCGATTCTATCTTTGTATGGTTTATTTCAAAGGCATAAAGCATTTGAAAGACCCAGAGCACCAAGCCACCCAGCGAACTGAGCACCAGTGAACTGAGTAATTCAACAAAGAATACAACAGTCTTTTATGGCCCCCTGCACACTTCTGCAAGACATCTCCTCATAGCCTTATCCTCGGGATGTTCGCCTCCTGGGAGTTTGTCCTTGGGATGTTCTTATCTTTCTCTTCTCGTCTAGCAGTCAAGTTAACAGGAACCAGCCTTTCCTGTCATCCTCCTACATGGCTCAACACATTACAGATAAATTTTCCATCACAGGGGCAATCTCTAAGTGCACACATCGCCTCGAAACAACACCTGTAAATCATTACAACCGCATCAGAATACGAGTTGCCTTCTTAATGGACACAACTGGGCGGGTATAACTCAAATAATGTGGAAATAATGTGGAAAAACAGTATAAATTTTGTGTTATTAGTGGCAGTCTCTCACCCCCCTCTCTTCCAGGTAAAGTAGACCTAAGTAATCGATTGTCGAGCTGAGTTACTCCTCCCACAGAGGGAACACTACAGAGTGGAGAGTTAATTCAGTGCACTTTGTCCACTTTACTCTTTAGTTCACAACTATATACTCACGTACTTGTGTTTAATCTCTCAGTACAATATTATCACTGAGAAAGGCACTGCTAAACAATTTCAGCATGCCTAGATGAATATTATGAAACACAAATCACCAAAAACACAACAATGTCTGTCTCCCTGAGGAACAGAGGGGTGGAGGTGGGACCCTAAACCAACCAACCAGAAACTACCTCTGTCCCCAGGCACAATGGGCAATTCATTTAATGCCAGGACAGGGAGAGGGGAGGAGTGTGTATGTGTGTGTGTATGTGTGCCTGCATGTGTGTGAGTGTGCAGGAGTGAGATGACCAGAAAGAGATGATTTTGGCATGGGTACACAGATATCAAAAGACACATGGAGTGCAACATGGAGTGCAAACAAGTGACAGGACGAGGTAATTCCGAAGATATTAGCTCCCTCAGGAGTCAGAATATAACATCATTTCCATGTTTGGTAAAGAACAAAATGAAAGTTAACGGGGAAATAAAGGGAGCAGTCTGGGAAACTGAAGTGTGAAGTATATGAGAGGACAAAGAGGTTCAGGGCAGGTGGAGAAAGAGACAGGCCATCTGGTGTTCATTGTTCTCTATCCCACTAACCCCTCCCAGAATGCACATGCACACACACACAGAGACATACACTGCAGTGAACTGGCAAGCAGGCAAGCACTTGTTAGGCTCAGATCATGGTAGAATGGTGTTAGTTCTTCTGTCATGACATCAGGATAAAGGGATCTGTGGGAAAGATGAACATCTGGAACGAGCCTAAACTCCCTCTTTCTCTTTGCTCTGACAATTGTAACATTCTCCACACAGTGTATTAAACTTAAGTGTTACTTTGTTCATGAGTACAGTTCGAGGTGTTCCAGCATATGGTTGGCAAGCAGCGTTATCCTTGTCAAGATAACGTTTTGTAACCTCATGCAGAGACCATGCCTTTGTCATTAGACCAAAATGCCAGAGAGAGAAAAAATGCTCTTAATTATGGTTGATTGTGAATTTACATACATTAGAAATTTAAAAATAACAAATTTCACTTAAATACTAGATAGTGAATCGTTTCAATTCTGATACCATGGTGCGAACTAGTGTGGACACCGCCTTACAGTATGTGCTATATGTCTGCTGCTAGTGTGTGATGTGGAGCAGGCAGGGAGTGATGACCCCCAAGAGGCCTCACAGTAACAGTAACTTGACACGCAGAGTTTCAAAACAACTCAGAGAGTAAACGCTGTGGTATGACCATTGTTTCTCTTATTTCTTCCTTTCTCTGGGTTTCTTTCCCACCATTTCCTGGTCATTTTTGTTGTGTACACATAGAAAACAGGCAAAAAAATGCAGGATCTAGTATGTTAACTTGAATATAAATGTTAAGCTGTAATAATAACCCCAATTCATATTTTAGCTATAGTAAAAACTAAACTTCTTATTCAGCTGCTTGACAGCAGAATGGAAAACTGTCACAGAACAATGCAAAAACACAGCTTTCTCCTTTTTCTCCTGACCTTGGCTTCTTACTTGCTTTTTAACTTTAAGATGCTCACTCCATACTGTTTTCACTCCACCACCTCGCACAGTCTCTGGCATGCCACCGATTAGCTCTTCAGCTCTCTCTTTGGCTCTACTTTGTCTCATCCTCAATCAATCCACTTAGTTTTGGATTCAAAGTCAATTTTCATCTTCATCAGACAAACAGACAGAGACACACACACTCACACAGAGAGACAGACAATGTGTTTGGGATGAAGTAAGATATACAGTAAACTTGTCTTTACTAATTAGGCTGAATTTAAGGGCGGTGTGGGTTTTACAGTAACAGTTTTACTGCAGTGCATGTAAACTGTAAAATGTCGTAAATAGGTTTCTCCCAGTAACCTGGTCTGTAAACTACACAATCAGGCTTAATGTTTGGTTTCACTGCCTGCGTCTTTCTTGGCATTACAATCCACCCCCTCCCTTAGTCTCTAGGGAGTCCCTCGTCCAAACCCTACCCCCCAGTTTAATGACCCCAAAGCCCTGCAGCATTGTGGGGGTCTGGGAATATGTCTCCTTCAACAGGACCAGCTGGAGCAAGAGGAGGAACGCTCAACAGGAGCAGGAAGTTAGATGCCTTCACACTTTGTTCAACACCCTTTCAAAGCCACTGATGACAGTTTCATTTTTGAAAAAATACAAAATGTGTCATTTTAACCAATGTATCAACAAACACATTTAACCAGTCTTATCTCAAAATGTGTGTTGAAGTTTAATACAGTGGTTGATATATGTGTGTGTGTGTGTGTGTGAGTATTAAAAACAATTCAGGTTTAATCCTAAATCCTATGTTACTTTTTCATAGCAAACAGACCTCATCTGGGTTGTATTTAGCCAGATAATTAAATTCATATTGGATGAGACAATACTTTACTTGATATTACAAAGTGTTTCAAATTTACAAATGTTTTAAGGGCGTATCGTTTCTCTACTCTACTCGACATCAGATGTCAGATTTAAATTAGGCCAGGAAATGAAGGGCCATTCCATGTTTAATAATTCCCTACGCAGGCCATACTGAAGAACTGATCTCATAATATTTTGTCCCTTTTTGTTTCTTCTCTTGTTTACTAGTTTTAAAAAATAAATTTAGTATTTGATTGAATGCTGTACTGTTGTTTGGTAGTGTATTTCAATATTATATTCAACAGTGTTTTTTGATGTAAAGCAAAAACAGACGTAAAAGCACTTTGTAATTGTTGTATCTGGGAAGCTGCAGTTCAAATGAATTTCATTGACTTGCTTTACTTGTAAAGCAAATAAATGTGATGCAATGGACGGTATCTGAAGTATTTGGAGGGAGGTATCTGATGTTAGATGGTAGTGGTGATGATGATCAAACTAATGGAAACTTTAAACAAAGCCGCCAACAAATCCTCACTTACGGCTGAGCTATGCATGGCTTTGTCCCTCTGATCACACTCAGCAGTGATCACAAAGATATCAGGTTGAGCAGTATTTGTAGTGTATGCTGTTTAGTCAGTTGTAGCTAAAAATTAGAATGCTGATATGAGATTAATTTCTTGCACGTTCAGGTAGGCGAAATGTTTGACGCGGGATGCTTACATATAAGAGAAAGTGAACTCGACAAAACCATGGGCAACGAAACCTAACAACTCCCTTCTTCCACTAACGTTTGTTTTGTTTCTAAAGACCCTTGTTCAGAAACACACAACAATGGTGGATGACTAGGGACAACACCACAACTACACACACACTCATATTTCTCTCTCTCATACATATTCAGAGCCAAAACTGAAAAACCCCTTGAGACTGTCGACTATTTGATAAAAACAAATGTTTTGTACGACAGAGGGGGAGATCATTGCCAAGAAATCCCAAAGGGAGGAGAGAGTGACACAGGGAGAACAGAAGTTTCAATTTTTGCTCATTGGGCCTTGCATGCAACTGCATCAGGGTCTCCCTGTTTCTTCTGTGACAAGTGTACACTATGTGTGTATGTTTGTGTGTGTGTGCGTCTGTGTGTGGTGTGTGTATATTGGGGCTCATGGATGTAATAAACAGTCCTGGTGGTGCGTAATGGTACAATAGTCATGTGCAGCTGCCCCAAATCATCATGCTGCATGATCTCAACCCAACAATAAGCTCTTGTTCTCTGTCCGATACCCTGCAACCGATAGCATTTTACTGCTCTGTGACGTCATGACCTCTCCTCCGCTGCGCAAGACCAAACACGACACAGAGTTCAAGGAGTTTGCTGCCACTATTCATAGCGTGACACAGCCAACTTTGCGGCAAACACTGGGGTAACGAAACAAACTGTGGAAATAACTGAAGCTCTTACTCACTACATTGCCTTTAATATACTTGGTGTTCAAGGATCAATCACTCACCTTTTTACCTAAATTGACTGTGACTTAAACTGGTTGCTTGCTGTCTTTGTTGACTCTTGCGGGTTTCTGTATAATTTATGCGACTTTGAGGTGCACCCAAAAAAGTCTTTAAGACAGCATAGAAACCCCCAATTGGAATTTACATTTTTCATTCTTCCCGTCTGCACTTTTGACAAAACACTTGACAGCTGTCCCCAGATATACACTGTATCTATGCTGTACACCAGTAGATGAGACAAAACAAACTTTGTATGTATCTAAGATGAGAAGATGCAGGATACAGTTACAGTCTACAGTTGCCAGAAAGAGGTGCTGCGTCAGGTCAACAGTTAACAGTTTGTTATGGAGCCCTGACAATCCTGAGAAGTAAACAACGTGACAAACCGGTGCAGTACACACTCCCCTTCATTAAATCACAACCATCTCCCTCCCTTGTTACCTGTGTCTTGTCTGAACTGGTGCATGGACTGGAGGTCGATGATGTACGGGGACAGTCGGGTGTCCACTTGGCCGAGGACCACGCTCCCTCCGCGGGGGTCGCTGCTCCGTATGGCCGCCTCTATCTGGTGGGACACCGTGGGACCGTAGGGCCGCCACCGGCCGTGTTCGTTCATCCATTCCCACACCACCACGGCAGAGGCCGGGAGCATATTGCTACTGTTGGCCCTGGAGGGGAAACGGGTGGTGAGATGCCAGGAACAATTAGATGTTAGCTTCTTAGCTAGCATTACCCCGAAGCCCCTCAGAGATGACTGCCAAAACAGAGCCTCACTGCCAAAGCAACCACTGAACAAACAAGGTGGTGTCTATATCTATATGCACAAACACACACATATGTATATATACTGTATACAGAAATATATATATAGAAGACGAATATAGCCCGGTTTGGTAACAAAGCCAGGTTTGGTATCTTACATGGAGCCGTGGTTGAGCTAACGCTGAGAGAGAGCGACACATTCTTCTACAAACATCCGAGCTCCCCGTAGAGTCGAGGCAGAAAGAAATCAGGCCCTTTACTCGCTTGTCTTTGTTATAACACCACAATACAAAATTAGAAATAAGCTGCGGAGAAACGGAGCAACAAAACGCCCTTAAAACTGTAGCTTCTGCTTTCCGCTACTCCTTGCTCCTGACATACAGGTAGCTTCTCCGGCGAGTCGCTGATTCCCAGCGGCGGCCTGGTTGCAATAGTCCGGGCACGGCGGAGCAGATATCCTCGGTGCGGGCAAAATACGTTTAAACGCCAAATCTTAGGCGTTTCCCTATTAAGAAGCGCATTGATACACATCTATCCGTGTATAAATCACAACGCATACAGTCCATGCAGGGTGTAGATAGCAACAGCTGCCGCGAGTTGCCTGAGTGTGTGTTTATCCCGTAGTTTGGGGCGTAGCACAACCGACATGTAGAGAAAGTAGTAGTGGCTTCCAACAGCGCACCCTCAGTGGTAACGACTCCCCGAGCCTGAGTCAGCTGAACCGGTTCTACTGGTCTGGATCCCGGGAACAATGAACACAACACCCGTAATTTAGAGATTAAATTACAAACAAATGTAGGAAAAACAACAGTCTATCCCGCATTAGGGCCGAATGAAGTTATTTCATATGCAAGAACTTAGATTCTGTACCACTTTGGCGATTTCAAGGTTTCACTCCAGCGGAGTTGCTAACTGTTTTGTTGTTATTGTGGAACCTACTGCAGTAGTCGGATGGTGTTGCCACTATCTGAACAAATACACAGACTCATGTATCACATAACGCAACTAATCAGTTTTTTATGACCAACACTCACACGTTCGTGTCAAAGCCGGAGTCCTCTTTCCTCTCGCCCGCGTCCAAGACTCTCGGGACAAAGTCCAGCATCGTTACAGACCACTTCGGGAATGAGATCTACCTTTTCGGCTCCATCATGGCACTTTGTTCCCCCCTTCACTCCGGGTAGACGAAGTCACTTCTCCCTCTTTAGACCAAAAAATCCACACCGAGAAGCACGAGATTCCCTCTAAGAGGTTACGAGTTGTAAACTAATAATATGTCCACGGTGAGTTGAAAGAAACAGCGCCATGTTTAATCATGACGTTGTCCACTCGCGTCCATTGTCACCTTGTAGTGGGACAACTTGGCGTGAGGCTACCAGGGGTGGGGTGGGTGGTGGGGGGAATCGGGGGTGGATCTCCCTCGAACCCTTCCCCCACCACGCCCACAGAGCCCCATGGTAACGGAGGGCCCTCAACCAATAGAAAGGTGGGCTCCCAAAACATTTCATATCAGGGTCCCTTGGTAATCCAAGCACTGTGCATCACAACTGACCTTCATTGCATTCACATACCTAGTTCCAAATTATGTGAGATAGTTATTTCTAACACAAAGTGCCATCATAGCACACTTATTAGTTACAGCCACGTTACAATTCTCATACACAGTCTCAGAAAATACACCTGAACGTCTCTCTTGAAGATGGCCACATGCTGCCACCCATCGGATAAATGGGGAATCTCGGATTTCACTTCCTAACAAGTTCCACTTTAATACTTCAGTCTAAGATCATGTTAAACAACTAAAAGGGTTTCATGAAGATAAAACATTAGTTCAAGTACTCTATCATTATAACACCCAACAAATGTTAACTTGTCTAACGTATATATAACATTTCTACTACGTTCACTTACGTCACAGGCTCCATAGCTCAGGGGTTTAGAGCACTGGTCTTGTAAACCAGGGGTCGCGAGTTCAAATCTCGCTGGGGCCTTCACTGCTTTTTAAAATATTACATTCTTAAGTTATGTTTCAGTTAATTATAGCCGGCTGTGTGTGTGAAGGGCTGTTACTATCGTTTCAGCAAATCCTCACATTTTAGAATCTGGAGCCAGCAGATACGCGTTAAATGACTCAGCATGGATTAGGTCATTATTACAAATTTATCCGACATCACGTAAAATATCATTTTCAGCACAGTCCTAATTAGAGTGGAATGTTTGAACAGATTCTAGAGCAGCTCATGCTGGTTCAAATAAATGTGATTATTTTGATTAGATGATGTATTTTATATTGTTGTATAAAGATCCAATAATCTAATAATAGAAAGTAAAAGTAATGATAATTTGGGTTTTTTTGCTGTTACTTTCGATATCAGCTGATTACGCTTTCCGTGTCAGCCTGCTGACGTCAGAGATTAAAGATCCATGCAGTGACAGCAGACCGGAAGTTTAGCACAAGGGAGCATGAAGGGGACCTAAATGTGTGTTGTAGTGGTATATTATTGGACAAGGGTAATGGCAGGTGCCGCTGATGGTGTATGAAAACAGGTTATTTTTTGTAAAACTACTAGACTACAGACTGCAACAAGGCACCACCGCATGAAAGAGCGATTCCAGGTGAAACGATACTTAGCATTAGCATGTAGCTTGCTACCTGTCAAAACAGCAGCAAATCAGCCTGGGGTGTTAGAATTTAAGAATTTTCACTCGCATTAGCTCATAGTCAATAGTTGGAATAGTCAGCTCCTTGAAATCAAAACTTTTTTTGGTCACTTACATGTTATTTTGGTAGCTAGCTTACCAACTAACATGCTAAAGTGAGGCGTATGCATCCCTCGTTATAAACGTTTGACTTTACTATGTCTCCAATAGCCCTGATTGTCACTCGAAGTCACATCATCTGGGATGTCAAGCGTCAGACTCGATTGTGGAGCTGTGCCACTTTTTACCCAGATAATCGGTTGATGTTGGAGGCTAGGTTAGCTTCATGTTGGGTTTTGACTCAATCACCACCAGCAGCTGCTCGTTCTGTTTACTAAACTGAGCTTGTTTCGGAACTGAGCCAGCTACAACAGATACATCACTCTGCGTGATTCCAAGAATCCCTTTAAAACGTTTTAGAAGACCCTCAGAGGAATTAAATCAGTAATTACTATAAATATGTTGTCTTTTGGAATGTAATATTGTAGGCTGATAGCAGTCAGATATGCCACTTTACTTCTCTTTTATTGTCTGCTTCTGTACATTATTATCTGTTTGCTTTACATTCGTGACACAGAAATAAATGTGTTTTTAATATCCATGGTAGTAGGAACTTCCTCATTAGGGTGACAGCGTTATTGAGCCTCTACCTATGAAACACAACAGACTGACTGTATAGTCTCTGTTTCAGGATGGCAGGAGTGTTCGATATAGACCTGGAGACTGAGGACATCAGCGATGTAGAGGTCTGTATCCCATAATTACAGCTTACTGCATAAGTAATACATTTTCTAGGATAAGAAACTGTTCGTTCTTTTTTTCAAACTTAATAACATGGGTCAGTATATGATTGGAAACTGCATAATGGTTTACTTTAGTTATTATTGTTAATCCTCCTTGGTGTGTTGCTCCTAATCTGTAGGATGATGTCTGTGACTTCACTGTGGCAGAACCTGAGAGGTAAGTTCTACATATTATCATTAAGTATTAAAAAAGTTGAAATTGATGTTCTTTTGTATACATATTTATATCATAACCTTTGTCTCTGTCTCTGTGCTATTCACATCATATATGCCAGTGTTCAGACAGAGGAAGTGGAGCTGACCAGTGAGATTGTCAACAGAGACAGTGAAAGAGTAGGACCAGACTGCTTTGAGCTTCTGACTGTGCTGGGAAAGGGAGCTTATGGCAAGGTGTGTATATTTTTGTGTATGTGTATATGTGTAAAACTATTTGCCACGTTTACTACACTTTATTTTGTTGCCATTTCCATTTACCATTGTCCATTTTCACGCTGCGCTTCAGACAATAATCATGCTTACTGAGTGCAAGCTCATGTCAAAACACAGTTGTGCTGTAACAATAATGTGTAACATAAACAGACAGGTATCAGCAGATGAATAAAAACCTCCTGTCTAGTAGACGTGTCCTTCCAGGTGTACTGTATATCTGTATGTATATGTAGTTTTGGCTTTCACCCCTACCGTTTAGTAATTTCTTTTTAGAAGTTGCCTTGGTCCTTATTTACTATTCTGAAACAAAATGTTTTCTTCAAGGTCTTTCAGGTTAGAAAGGTTCAAGGTGCACAGATGGGGAAGATATTTGCCATGAAGGTCCTGAGAAAGGTATGTTGATGCACTTCACAACTGTCTTTCAAAACACAAATCATAGGATTTTCATTATATTTACCTGTTTTACCCTTTGTCCTCTACTCTGTCTCTTATCTGCTTCTCTTTTGTTCTGCCCTCCTCTTCTACTCAATATGTTTGCCTCAAGGCTAAAATAGTTTGCAATGCTAAAGACACGGCCCACACACGAGCAGAGCGTGAGATCCTGGAGACGGTGAGACACCCGTTCATTGTGGATCTGCTCTACGCATTCCAAACTGGGGGAAAACTGTACCTGATACTTGAGTGTTTAAGTGGTAAGATGAATAAACTGATGGATGTCAAGGATTAAAAATATAGCTAGAGAGAAAAATAACAGTGCTGTGAAAAAGTCCCCCCCCCAAAAAGGCCCCCCCCCCCCCCTTTTTTTGCTTTTTTTGTCACACATATTTCAGATCATCAGACAAGTCTGCCTTATTGAATGTTACAAAATTTGGTTACATAAATAGATATTTATACAAAAAGAGATGAATAGTGATATGAAGGGTTAGCTAGGTGGAACGTCTTTTATGGCTGTAACCATCTGTCACGTATTCATCACCAGGGGGCGAGCTGTTCATGCAGCTTGAGAAAGAAGGCATCTTCATGGAGGACACTGCTTGGTGAGGATGTCCTTGGCTTAGCTCAATGTGTGCTTCAGCGGAAATGATTAGTTAAGTGGTGGACTTAAATTACTTCTGTATGTGTAGTTTCTATCTAGGAGAAATCACACTGGCCCTTGGTCACCTCCATTCCAGTGGAATCATTTACAGGGATCTCAAACCTGAAAACATCATGCTGAATCACCAAGGTAACACACCCTCAGTTTGTCTACGAATGATATGTGTTAATATAACTTCCACAAAATGCAGACTAATCATCAGTCCATCTGAGGCTGCTGGAATTATTTAGAGTTTACTTTTCATCTGAAACTACTCCATAATGTGTTTCTGCACAAACATGTTCATTAATTCAAACAACCTAGTAATAGCAGTTTAAAAAGTATAGCTCACAAAGTTTTGTTGATTAAGTTGGCTAACATTTGAATTTGATCAATTCTGATTTCGATTATCTACGCCGCACAAAAATGTCTCTTTTTAAAAATCACAAAGTAAATTGGGATTTACTTATAGTTACTAAATAAATACATTAAAAATGAATGATGCACAGACATTTTTGAAAACAATCTTCAAACAATGCGAAACTGTGTTTTTAAGAGTTGTCATGTTTAGGAAAATATAAGCCAAACTGAAATTGCTTTTTAGAGAAATATGGTATTCTGCTCCATTTCTAATTTGGAAGGAAGTTTCACTTCCCAACCCGATATGGACATCTTGTGCGCTCATCATTATTATTTTTTGAATTTATTAATTATTTTATAAGTGCCCATTATAAGATAATTTGTGACAGTAATTTCCTTGAGCTCTCATATATTTACTCACCTCTATAATTAACCTGGCACAAAAGTCATTAATGTTATTTCAATGTCTTTTTCTCTTTAAAGGACACATCAAGCTAACTGACTTTGGACTTTGTAAGGAATCAATTCATGATGGATCGGTCACACACACCTTTTGTGGCACCATAGAGTACATGTGGGTAACGCTGCTCCCCTGCTTATAGACGCACACAGTGCTACAGTCCCATTCCCAACCCTTCTAGCCAGTAAATTTTGTAAATAATTTGACGAATTAATTTGTTTTAATTTGTACATTCTTTACTTTTTTTGCTTCTCGTTTAACTACTTCTCTTCCAGGGCTCCTGAGATCCTCACCAGGTCGGGTCACAACAGAGCAGTAGACTGGTGGAGCTTGGGGGCCCTGATGTACGATATGATGACGGGATCGGTAAGTGAAGCCTGTGTGAGAGAAAACTATATGTCAGTGTTTATCCTTAGGTGTGATTGGTGGTGGAATGGAACCTTTTCCAGATCTGTTGATTGTAGTGATATCCAATCCACCTGATGTGACTTCCTCTGGCAAGGAGGCAGTCTCCCCATGTCTGCCATTGTCTCATATTGTTCCTCTTATTATGAGAAAAAGTGGCTGCTGAACCCTGATTTCTTTAGACACCCAAACTGATTAAGTAATGTGTTTCATCTCAGCAGCTTGTATCAGTTATTTTTGTACTAAGCCATTTGGCAAAACATGATGTAAATAACACGGACTCTGCTTAGACTTTGCTTCCATTGGCAAAACATGATGTAAATAACACTGACTCTGCTTAGACTTTGCTTCCATTAGGCAATATTATTAGAAGGCACCAAAAAATGCTATTGTTATGCAAGTGACTGTATATATATATATATATCCATGAATCTAGACAAACCTACCAGCTAGTTAAATTGCAGAAGACCTGGATGACCTGTAACCTACTAAAAAACTCTTACAAAACTGAGGCTGATTGTACCCGGCCCTAAACACCTTAGAGAAATGGTATTCTGTGATATGGCTACTTTGGATGGCATTACTTTAGCATTTAGTCCCACTGTAAGGAACCTTTGAGTTATTTTGTACCAGGATGTGTCATTTCACTCAACCATTACACAAAATAACCTTTCATTTTTTAATGAAAATGAGAACCACACTCTGGCTCAAAAGGATGCTGAAAAACTAGTCCACATATTTGTTACTTGTTAATTGTTACAGGACAACACACATTCCCTATTGAACATGTTCCTATGAAAGTCTGTGAAAAGCCTGCAGCTAATCTAAAATGTTAAAGGGCAAGTACTGGCACTGTGCAAATAGAAACGTTCCAAAACATTCCTGTGATTATCTTTGTCAAGCTACAATACAGTTAATTCAGTCAGGTTTCATGTGATTGACTGATCCAGATACTAAGGGCGCCATGCTCATGTCAGATTTCTTACATGACTGTGGATAATCTGAGTGAGGAGATGCGTTACAGATATGTGCAGGTACATTTTGTGTGCGACATTTTAATCATTTTGATGATTTAGACTCTTGATATTACTGACTGAAGTTAAGTAATACTTGACCACCAAATGCTGGTTATTGGTGATGCTGTGTATAGCTACTACAGTATGATGGGTTTACATCACTGGTCTCTCTTTACAGTTCGGAGTAGTTTTATTTACTTGTCGGCTAACACACTCCTCTGATTTTTCACCAGCCTCCATTCACAGCTGAAAACAGGAAGAAGACCATTGATAGGATCTTGAAGTGTAAACTCAATATGCCACCATACCTAACTATTGATGCCAGGGACCTAGTCAAGAAGGTCTGTGACACACACGTGCACACGCACATATGCATCTATTTTAGTTAAATGAACACTTCATTGATATTTTTCAACAGATGATTTGTCATGATGTTGTTAAAATTGCTCTCATGATTAGATTTTGATAGATAGAATTATTGTCTAATTTCAAATGAGTTTGAAGACTTTCTGTTCCATTTCTAGCTGCTGAAGAAGAATCCAGCCCAGAGACTTGGCTCCAGTAAAGCAGACTGTGCTGACATCCAGGTAAGTAACTGTAACTTTGTCAAACATTCATATTCTCAACTAGGTGTAGAGCACCATTTCTCTCTACCTGGTTTTAGCACAGTTGCTGTGATTGCACAAGCTTAGGATACATAACATCTGAGTGAAACCACCAAATAAATTCAAGACTAGAAATTTGTGATAATTCAGAGCAGAGTTTCTGTGGGTGGACTAGTGTGTATTGTCACATTAAAAGGCTATTTTAATGTAACATTTGTTCAAAGTTCACAGCAATAGGAGCTATGCAAATAATATAACAGGTAGCATGCAGGCCCAACAATAATACCCCTGCCACCGATGTCCTGATATTATGAAGAGATAGACACAGAGGCGCTGTTCAAACCTGGTGTCAGCATCTGTCCTGACAGATGTGACAACAAGTGAACAGCTGTAAGTCTCTTCACACTTCAGACGTCTTTTCAGCTGCCATTAAAATGAATACTGAACAGCTATTCTGTGATCGGATCTCTCTATCCCAAATGTTTTAAGCTGATTTTACAGATGTGACTCTGGTCGATGTGTTTGTGTGAAGTAAGTACATAACATACAGTGTGTGTACATATCAAGTCTTTGTTACATTTGCAGAAACATCCATTCTTCAAGCACATTAACTGGGATGACCTGCTAAACAAGAGAGTGGAGCCCCCATACAGGCCACAGCTGGTAAGTCACAAGACATTTTGTACCACTTATTCTTTTAATAGTAGCATGTAGCGTGTTAACTATTCATTCTTCATTCTTCTTCATTATTCGTTATTCATTATTCATTGTTATTCTTGCTCAACAAGAACTTACTCAACCTATTTTTATGCTTGCTTTTTGTGTATTGTGTCTGAAATCCCATGCCTGTCTCTGTAGCAGTCAGATGAGGATGTAAGCCAGTTTGACACCAGGTTCACCAGACAGACACCGGTTGACAGTCCAGATGACACGACACTCAGCCACAGTGCAGAGCTCGCCTTTGCTGTGAGATAATGTTCCTCATTAGACTTTTTTAAATACTTACATTTAGGGCTCAGGAACCACACTGACCACTCTCTTTAGGCTGTCAGGAATAAATGTTCTGTCTGTGACCATGTCCCATCAGGGTTTCACCTATGTGGCTCCATCGGTCTTAGAGAGTCTGAAAGAAGGCTTCTCATTTGAACCCCGAACGCGACCTGTACGCCGACACAACAGCAGCCCACGCACACCCATCAGGTAACAAAATGAACATCAGCTCAAAACTATAACGCCATTATTATAAAAAAAATAAAAAGATTTTCAGTACAAGTCATAAATGTATGACTTGATTATAAGTTATATAGCCGTGTCACCTACAATATCTATTATACATCCTACAATACAGAAAATACATGTATCGTCTTACTTGCGATCACTTAATTCTTTTAAATTCTCTTTGTATTTCTCTTAGTCCCCTAAAATTTTCTCCTGCTGGACCGTTCAAATCCAGCATGGAGGGAGAGCCGGATCTTTTCTCTCCCACCTCTCCACCAGTTGCTCCAGTGTCTGTGCCACTGGAAAACGGGGCTTCCAGTCAGCCAATTAGGACCCCGGCAAGAAACAAGAAGCATAAAGGACATCGGAGATGAGGAGGAAATGTTATGGGCCTATCTGTGCTGTAAGACTTTGGTCTGATTCATGTTTCTCTATCTTACAGCAAGTATTCATTGTCAGAGCTGAAGGGTTTTGGGGTTTTTTTTTCTGTATGATGCTTTTTTGAAGTGGTTTAAAAGCTAATAGCTGCCAGTTTGCTTTATTCCTGTCATATTCATCTGATGCAGCATGACATGGGGATTCATGTCCAGCTCTTCCTCATATTGACTGACTAAAGGAAGAGCACTTCACTTAGACTTTAATGGACCTTTATCAAACCAGTCTGAGCAATGTCAGTTTTAATCACTTTTTTCACATACTTTATTCTGTATTCTGTATTATCAGGTGAATTGTGTACTTTAATTGCTATTATAACAAAAGCTGTGACATGATGTTTGTTTGGTTAAATGAGTTAATCAGCTTTTAATTACCGGTAGTACAGGTTTGTGAATAGTGGTTGGCTAATGCAGGCTGACATTTTTATTAAGGTATCAATCAAGGTAGAGATAGGTTACTGACCTTCAGCCATCAGGTTGTTCAGATTTTAACTCTAACAATGGTAAGAATAGGTCATGTCTTTGGTTTTGAATGTATCAACTGATGAATGATTTGTAATGAGTTTTTCTGAACATCTCAGTTCATACCTCTTCATGTCTGCTGCCAAAGTTTTCAGACTCACTGTCCTCATATTGTAGAAACGCACCAGTCACACAGTAGACAGCACTTAACAAGATACTGTATTTATTTATTTATTTGGATGATTAAGAAGGGGTCACATATCATTCATCACATCCATCAAAGCAAAACAATGTACAGTAAACTGTTGGAGTGGCGCTCTCAGAAAACTAAAAATGTATAAAGAGTATTTTTGAGTTACAGAACAAACCTATTTTTACACTTAAAACGTAGGTCAAATAGTGTTAAAAATGATTTTGAAGTATTTGATTATGGTTGCCTCACATAAATGTAACATAAAAAGATTTAAGATTTTAACTTTAAATCACTGTCAGTGCAGTGACATGTAGACAAGTAAACATAATGGAGACAGGCAAATACTAAATAATAAAGCTGTGGCAAACCGGGACGTAAATTTACATTCATTCATTCATTTATTTTTGACCACTTAAGGGTTGGGGGGGTGGCAAGAGCCAATCACAGGGCCAACATACAGACAAACAATCACTCACAGTCACATTCACACCTAAGTTCAATTGCATTGTCACTGAGTCAGACTATCATAGCTGTAAAAATCAGCTGTCTGCTCCTACAGGGTGAAAATAGCCCTGTGGGACAATACAGAGGAACATTTGTAAAAATAAGCAGAATAAAATAACAGATCATAATAATAACTTTATTTCATGGTTATATGTTCTGTCTACACTTCTCCATCCATGTGATTGTTTAATATTATTTGTTTAATATCAAACACTTTTGATCCCTTTTATTGCAATGTCATGAATTGATTGTAAACAAGGCTTTTGTAAAAGCCTATTAGAATTTAGCCCCCCCCACCACCATGTAACATCACAAAACCACTGTTGCCGTGCTCCTGACTTCTGGACAGCACACACACGTGTAATTGTGTTCAATTTGTATATTTAGTAATGTATGGAAGGATAACTATGGAGTGATATGTACAGTGCAGTGAAAGGGCTTTTTCACCTCTGCAGCTAACGAACATGTAACATAGAATACTTACTTTTAAAAAGAGCGAGTGGTTTTTGTATTATCTTTGTGATCATCACTGATTATTATTCATTGATTGGTTGTTGTATTTATTGTTTCATGTATTGTTTTTTGAAACAAGAAATGTAAAAAAAAAAGAAAAGAATAAATTGTTGAATTATTGTATTGGCATCTTCATTTATGGAAGGTTGAGTTGGAATGGAAACGTTTGTGATAAACACTAACAAATCCAAAGAAAACTAAAGCTCCTTGCAGTATCTGATATGCAATCTGGCTGACATTGTAAGTTTTTGCTACATTTAATTAATTTAAACATAAACATTGAATTAATTCATTTCATTTCTGTCCACCTGTCTCTTGAAGTGCTCTTTTAAATACAGCTCACCATGCAGAGTTATGCACAGTATCCTGGCTGAACTTGCTCGGGAGAAACTGGTGTGAGACGCTGAGGGTGGCAGCAATTAAATGAACATTAACATTTAAAAGAAGTGGAGCACCACTAAAGCAGAGTGCAATCAAGAGGCATCATTGAAATGATAATAATAATAACAGTAAGGCTGAACAGCCTCAGCGAGGATGTGGATGGAAATAGAGGAAGTTATTATCCCATACGGGGGCCTCTCAGTAAACATGCTGTTGACTCTACGTCAAACTTTCTGTTAACTGACAGTTACTGTTTATAGCCACATCCAACCAAGATGAATGTTAAAGTTGAAGCCTGCAGCATATGGTGGGATGTCCTAATGCAGGGCGTGTATTCAAAAGCTAAATGAATGACCTTGGGCCATAATGGTTCAAGCAGTAGGTCGGTCCTCTTTGAATGCTGGGAAATCACTGCTTCGAATCACTGTTTATCTGAGTTTATTTGAGAAGTATCGTACTTCAGATAAACATTCAGATACTGTTTTTAACCCATTGGAAGCAACAAGCGCTGTACAGTATGCTGCAATTAGAATGCAGGCAATGTCCAACTCATTTTAAAAAAAAATCTAATTTTATAATATTGGTAACTCCTAAATAAACATTTAACAAGATTTAAAACATGTTTAGATATGAATTCTATCAACATACAATAACCATAAAACATAAGATAGTTACTTATTTTGTACTGATTGTAATAATCCCAGAGCTATTGAACACATAGCCTGCAAATGAATATAGAAGCAATTCAAAAACATAAGAACTAAGCAACACATAACTGCCCAGTTACAGTCATTCATTCACATTCATCACAAAGTGATCGAGTATAGAATACTGCACAATCACCTTAGACACATAGTGAGATTCTATTTCTGGACACTGGTTTTTCATATCTTATTGTTTCTACTAATAAAGTCAAATCAATGACATCCATGAAGCCAATTTTATGAATGGCTGGGCTTTTTGGGAACAACATGACTTGTTGTGACCTTGACCTGTTAGTTCACTTCGTGTCAGATTGGGTTCAACCTTGTCTGCCTGACTCAGGTTATCCCGGAAAAAAATCACTGCTCAAACAGCACCCCACCCTCCATGCGGTCCAAACCTTTAGTTTCACTGGTCCCGGTGCTCGTCTGTTAAGTCCAGTATGCTGTGATATGTAATGGAGCCCAAACACAATTGAAATCTCTGTATTTAAACTGAGTTTGGTATTGGCTTAAATCCTTATCTGTTGAAAGCATTCAAACTCTGTTATACTCAGATAGATCCTTGTCCCAACACTTGCTTTCGGGAAACTGTGTGAACAAACACCGATAAACTGATACCTACGTGTAGACTGCTTCAGTAAATCACATGCATGATATGTACACATCAGATTAATTGTGTTAGCATGTGATGTGGGACTATAAAGCCCAGGGCGGTTTTGTACCTCCCAGTAGATGAACTTTATTTCTTCACCAGAACTTGGTAAGTCCTTTTTTTAACCTTCTCTTCTCCATCAAACACACAATAAGATTAATGTTAGATTTCATGTGCTGAGTGATGATATCCTCTTCTAAGGAAGGACGTGTTATTCATTACCATGAGGTCGTCTCTTGGCCTCTGTGTCCTCCTGGGCCTTGTCCTCTCCATCAAAGCTCCAACAGGTACCGTATGTCGCATGTCCCTCTCTGCAAGGCATTTTATGGCAACAATAATCTTAGAATTTAAATGATGGTTTCCTTTGTGTGCATCTGTGTCCATCACAGAACTGCACTAAATCAACCTCCACCTTTGCACTGTGTACCCTGTACAACATTCCGCCCAACATACTGGAACACTCACTCATATCATATGTGACATGTGTTAATATAAACCTTATTGATGTTATATATCATATTGTACAATAGTCTTGTCTTGGCACACTCTATTTACATATTGCATATTCTATACTCATAGTATATTATCTTTCTTGTATAGTCAAGTACTTATACCTCTACTACATATCATATTATATCATATCTTGTGTGTATCTTGTGCATATACAAACACGCACGCACGCGCGCACGCACGCACACACACACATATATATAATGTTATATTATATATTATATATACTGTACCATTTTGATATATTTTATATACTGCTTAGTAACAATAACATTACGATCATATCATCAGTACTACTACCATCATTTTGCCACTGCCCCTTATATACCTACTTATCTTGTGTTTTGTTCTGTATTATGTTTATTTTTCTACCTCAGTATTGTATTTTATTGTATTTTTTATTGTATTCCATATACTGGACTATCCATCTATCTATCTAGTCAACACAGACAGATGTTTAGATCTTTGGCTCCAAAACGTGGATTGGAGGTTTAAAGCTTGTTCTGGTTCTGCTTAAGTCTTGAATAAGTTTTAAACCTCCATTACACCTCCAGATGAAATGGAGATGGAATTATCAACACAAAGTCTCTCCATCACTTGTTTTGTGGTTGTTTTAAGTTGATTCTAACATATTGTGAAAATGCTTTTCTTCACAGTGCCTCTGGCTTTCACCTCTGAGTCCGTCACACTTACTGAACCATGGATTCAGGAGAGCACAAATGAACCTCTGACCATGCCTCTAAGCTCACAGTCTTCTATTCCAAATTTTACTCCATATTTTATACCAACCACTACGCTTATATCTGACGACAACATGACAACATTAACACATAGTGTGCCACCAAACCCTGTCCCATACCCTACTAATCCCGGGCCGAGTCAGATAATGTGTCCTGATGGGTGGGAGGTGTACCGAGGACGTTGCTACTACTTTGTGAATGAGGGCATGACCTGGTCTCAGGCTCAGGTAAACACTGACTCAAATCTGCAGACACACTCTGTATGAAGACCAAAATAAATACTGTACATCACTTCATATGTAACCTAACAAAACCCTATTCATCTGATTGTTCATTTCCCCAAAGACAAACATATTGCAAACCTATTATACACTCTATCTCCAGCATGATAGTCACAGAACATACAAACAACACACATGGTGTGTTATTTCAATAGATAATATAATATGCAAGGATGCCTCAAATGCATCATGTACAAATCTGTGTTTCTAATGAATGCGACAGATAATAAGCTTATCTCTGTATGCACTCACAGAGGCTGACCCCCCCTCTCTCAGTCAGCACCCAGAAATAAAGATGATAATGCAGATTTACCTGTTGAATTTAACAAATGCAGAACAGTGTGTATATTTCATAAACCAGGATCATTTCTAATTGTATTCTAGCTGTATAAGTGGAGTTTGAACATTCTTTTTTTACATACATGTTGATATGTCATACATATAATATGTCCCTTTTTGTTTTTCCGTCCTGCGTCTCCTCCACCAGTCAAACTGTGCCTGTCTTGACTCCATGCTGGTCTCCGTCCATAGTGCTCAGGAGTATGGTTTCCTCCAGCAGCTCACCAACAGTAATGGCAATCAGCAGGCTTGGCTGGGTGGTTTCTTCCTACAGGTATGAACATGATGTATTAATATTCACCACGCTGCTGGCAATCTGCAGCATCATGGACGGATGACAATTTTTACAGACAATCAGGAGAGGACGTTATGGATTTGT
>JAFBJQ010003059.1:43877-85898 GCA_016785345.1 Trinectes maculatus
TGTCTGTCTGTCTGTCTGTCTGTCTGTCTGTCTGTCTGTCTGTCTGTCTGTCTGTCTGTCTGTCTGTCTGTCTGTCTGTCTGTCTGTCTGTCTGTCTGTCTGTCTGTCTGTCTGTCTGTCTGTCTGTCTGTCTGTCTGTCTGTCTGTCTGTCTGTCTGTCTGTCTGTCTGTCTGTCTGTCTGTCTGTCTGTCTGTCTGTCTGTCTGTCTGTCTGTCTGTCTGTCTGTCTGTCTGTCTGTCTGTCTGTCTGTCTGTCTGTCTGTCTGTCTGTCTGTCTGTCTGTCTGTCTGTCTGTCTGTCTGTCTGTCTGTCTGTCTGTCTGTCTGTCTGTCTGTCTGTCTGTCTGTCTGTCTGTCTGTCTGTCTGTCTGTCTGTCTGTCTGTCTGTCTGTCTGTCTGTCTGTCTGTCTGTCTGTCTGTCTGTCTGTCTGTCTGTCTGTCTGTCTGTCTGTCTGTCTGTCTGTCTGTCTGTCTGTCTGTCTGTCTGTCTGTCTGTCTGTCTGTCTGTCTGTCTGTCTGTCTGTCTGTCTGTCTGTCTGTCTGTCTGTCTGTCTGTCTGTCTGTCTGTCTGTCTGTCTGTCTGTCTGTCTGTCTGTCTGTCTGTCTGTCTGTCTGTCTGTCTGTCTGTCTGTCTGTCTGTCTGTCTGTCTGTCTGTCTGTCTGTCTGTCTGTCTGTCTGTCTGTCTGTCTGTCTGTCTGTCTGTCTGTCTGTCTGTCTGTCTGTCTGTCTGTCTGTCTGTCTGTCTGTCTGTCTGTCTGTCTGTCTGTCTGTCTGTCTGTCTGTCTGTCTGTCTGTCTGTCTGTCTGTCTGTCTGACTATAGAGTTAAAACTACAACAATCAATATTTTATTCTAGAACATGGAGCTAGAGGGGTAAATAAACACGTTTTGCTCAGATGTCAGCGACAGTATTTTCTGTTTCTGTCCTGAAAAGTAAAAAATAGTCACCACAGACAGATGTTTAGATCTTTCTCTCCAAACCGTAGATTGGAGGTTTAAAGCTTATTCTGGTTCTGCTTGAGTCTTGAATAAGTTTTAAACCTCCATTACACCTCCAGATGAAATGGCGATGGAATTATCAACACAAAGTCTCTCCGTCACATCACGGACTTGTTTTGTGGTTGTTTTAAGTTGATTCTAACATATTGTGAAAATGCTTTTCTTCACAGTGCCTCTGGCTTTCACCTCTGAGTCCGTCACACTTACTGACCTATGGACTCAGGAGAACACAAATGAACCTCTGACCATGCCTCAAAGCTCACAGTCTTCTATTCCAAATTTTACTCCATATTTTATACCAACCACTACGCTTATATCTGACGACAACATGACAACATTAACACATACTGTGCCACCAAACCCTGTCCCATACCCTACTAATCCCGGGCCGAGTCAGATAATGTGTCCTGATGGGTGGGAGGTGTACCGGGGACGTTGCTACTACTTTGTGAATGAGGGCATGACCTGGTCTCAGGCTCAGGTAAACACTAACTCAAATCTGCAGACACACTCTGTATGAAGACCAAACAAAATACAGTACATCACTTAACATGTAACCTAACAAAACCCTATTCATCTGATTTCCCCAAAGACAAACATATTGCAAACCTATTATACACTCGGGCAGCACGGTGGCGCAGTGGGTAGCGCTCGTGCCTCACAGCAAGAAGGTCCCTGGTTCGAATCTCGGTTCGGGGGATCTTTCTGTGTGGAGTTTGCATGTTCTCTCCGTGTCTGCGTGGGTTCTCTCCGGGTACTCCGGCTTCCTCCCACCGCCCAAAAACATGCATTGTGGGGGTTAGGTTAATTGGCCACTCTAAATTGTCCTTAGGTGTGCATGTGAGTGTGAATGGTTGTTTGTTTGTATATGTATATGTATATGTATTCTGTGTTGGCCCTGCGATGGACTGGCGACCTGTCCAGGGTGTACCCTGCCTCTCGCCCGATGTCAGCTGGGATCGGCTCCAGCTCCCCCCGCGACCCTTAACAGGATAAAGCGGTAGAAAATGAATGAATGAATTATACACTCTAACTGCAGCATATTATATTATTTATTGAAATAACACACATGGTGTGTTATTTCAATAAATAATATAATATGCAAGGATGCCTCAAATGCATAATGTATAAATCTGTGTTTCTAATGAATGCAACAGATAATAAGCATATCTCTGCATGCACTCACAGAGGCTGACCCCCCCTCTCTCAGTCAGCACCCAGAAATAAAGATGATAATGCAGATTTACCTGTTGAATTTAACAAATGCAGAACAGTGTATATATTTCATAAACCAGGATCATTTCTAATTGTATTCTAGCTGTATAAGTGGAGTTTGAACATTCTTTTTTACATACATGTTAATATGTCATACATATAATATGTGACTTTTTGTTTTTCCGTCCTGCGTCTCCTCCACCAGTCAAACTGTGCCTGTCTTGACTCCATGCTGGTCTCCGTCCATAGTGCTCAGGAGTATGGTTTCCTCCAGCAGCTCACCAACAGTAATGGCAATCAGCAGGCTTGGCTGGGTGGTTTCTTCCTACAGGTATGAACATGATGTATTAATATTCACCATGCTGCTGGCAATCTGCAGCATCATGGACGGATGACAATTTTTACAGACAATCAGGAGAGGACGTTATGGATTTGTGGGAAGATTACAAATCCATAAGGTTTTGAGAGAAGTGTTGTGATTCCTATTAGCCAACTTGATAACAACTCAATGTTGTACACAATATTTTAATTTTAATTTATAAATTGAAAACTGAAATATGAACTGACAACAGATGAGAAAACGGAGGAATAATGTAAAGCTTTCACATTGCTTATTGTCAGGACATCTCAGTGTTATGACTGCTAATGGAGTACACATATACAGTATATTATATATAGATAATGTTGATGATCATGGGTATTTCCATTCGTGCATGATATATTTTACTCCATATTCGTGGTAGTTAGTATAAGTTGCTCCCTGATGCACAACAAAGCACTGAGACGTATCCTGTTCTTTTTCTCCAGGACCAGTGGTTATGGCTTGATGGCTCTTGGTTCTACAACAGCTGGAGCAGTGAATCCCCAGACAGTAGCAACCCCTGCCTATTGCTCATTTCCAATGGTAAGGAAACACACACACACAAACACAATAGTACAGTCTGTACTTTGGTTTTACAGACCACAGCAGTACTGTAAGTAGCCCAGTGGTCTGCAGCTCGTAGAAAAAGAGAAAACAGTAGTGAGAATCATTTAGTCTCACACATGGATTTCATTTCCAGAATGGGAAATCTGATCCACTCGTGACAGTCTGGAAGTTTATTATCTGCACAGTTATATAACACCAAGCTGTATTATTGTCAAAGTTTTTTTCTCTAATCCAGTGCTATGCCTTTGCAGAGGAATGGACTAATGACCAGTGCAACTTTAGCGGCTTTGCCTCCATCTGTGTGAAGAACTCCAATGTCCGTATGTCTGTTTCTTTATTTAAAGACATATAAGAGAGAGTCATAGTGAAGATACAATGGAGCCGAATATATAGACTTGATATGACATTGTTCTTTATGTCGCATTGTATTTTTCTTGTCATACTATTCCACACACAGCCAGTGCTCTTCTTTCCAAAGCTTTCATCCCCACTTGAATATTAATTTTGATAACGCCATCGACATGACTGAGCCTCTAAAACGTTCCATTTGGAATGCACTCTTAAAGCTCACCCTGAAACAGTTTCGTTTGGGTTAAGTGAGGCCAGAGAGAACTTGTCTTTTCTGAGGGTTGCATCACAACACAGCCTGAAATCTGACTTCGCAGAACGATTTGTCCTCAATCACCAAAAATTACATCATTTGAGGTGCACAAGTTCCCCTAAGGCAGATTTGTTTCATGCCTGTAAGTGGTGGGTGTCAGCAGGATAAGAAAAGTTGAAAAGTTCATATTGAGCAAGAGAACTCAGAAGATATCAGTAGATTACACTGCATGTATCCTTTTCTCAGCACAATGGATGGTGTGTCCTGAGGGCTGGATAGGGTTCCAGGGCCGCTGTTATTATTATAACAGTGAGTCTCTGAGCTGGACTGACGCTGATGTAAGTAACATATTAATTAATTAGAGAACACTGTCATCATTCATTTGGCCCTTTCTCTTTTTAAAAAAGAGATTCACTTTATTTATAAAGTGTCACTTCTTTATCTCCTGCTATGACACATCTGAGGTCAGACCTACTTTTAGCCTTATGCTCTTGTTTAGAACAGAAATCCCACATTTATTTTTATAAGGTGATGTAAACTATACCATAAATGTGAAAGGCACAAAATGTGCTTTACACTCGTGCGACAATGCCTTTTCATACCAGTCTCCATATGTTAAAATGCCTTTATATGAACACTGAAAAATACATATATGACAACATATTTTTAGAAATACAGTACATTATGTTTGATCTCTGTAATCTAGTGAGGTCTTCTAATATGAAGGAAGTACAGTAACTTCAAGCATTTACATTGAATTCAGTCCCTTGTGCAGTACATGCAATCATTGTGCTATATATATATATATATATATATATATATAAAAAAAAGTCAAAGCTGAAGAACCTGCTTTCTTTTTGTTTCTTTCCCACCAGACTACCTGTGCAGGTCTCCAGGCCAGCCTGGTCTCTGTCCACAGCCCTCAGGAGTATTTATTCCTCTATCAACAAACCGCCACCAATGGATTTTCTCCTACATGGCTGGGCGGCTTCTACCTTGAGGTGGGACAAAACTAAACCACAGATACAGCTTGAAATGAGTAGTGTGCTGATGTTTTGATCTAAGCTTCCTCCTCATAGCAGCCCTTACAGCTAAAATCCATACAAGACAGTGTAAATGCTTGTAGGTAAAAACCAGGCAAGGCAGGCTGTTACTTTGTAAGACATTATTTGTGTGCATGCCAAAATAGAAACACATACAGTGTGCTGTGTTTGAGATGCTCCAAGGCACCGGCAGGTGTAATGGGACTGATCATCAGTGATGACAGCAAATCCTTTATTAACTTATAAAGTTTATGTGTGAAAATCAGCAACAAATTCATAGTGTTGCTGGCCTTTGCAGTAACATTTACAATGGAAATAACATTGTAACCAATCATGTTAACATGCACTTTAACCCACTAAACAAGAAGAGGTAAAAATGTGAAACTATCCAGCATCACATTGCACAACCAGTGTGTAACACAATGCAAGTGCACTGACACGGAGAACTAAAACACTAATCGATGAACCACAGTGTTGAGCAAAGATGTTGTAGTAACAACAGAATCATTCACTTGCTCTGACTGCAGTTGTCCACACTGAATATGTTAGATCAACTTTAGTTAGTATAGAGAAGATTATGATGTGGTAGATGCATCAAAATGACAGAGGTCCAGACACCATGGGCTTAAATGGCTATGATGGTGCCAATTCTAACATCGCAATCACTTTAATAACTGCTGCCACTTTGTACGAAGATAAAATTTAATAAGTAGCTAGTAAAAATCTATATATCTTACTGAATAGTTGAACACAACTTCCAACACAATGGATACATCACATTACAGATTTCAACCAATGAGATACATGAGACACAATACAGCAAATCTCGCTGTGGGCACTTTGACACAGACTCTTGTGCACTGAATTTGAATGAATATGTGTAGTTCCTCTCCACGCTAAAACCAAATAATTAGCATGGATCAGTCAACTTAATTTGATTAATAATCTAACTATTATCACATTTGTGATTGTCTATTTATCAAAAATTCAGTCAGGGAGTATTTATAATAAAATGTCCTGTCACTGATATAAAGACAGTAGAACTTTTATGTGTTTTTAGAAGGAAACCAGGTTTTACCAGCGCACATAAGTCTAGAAAAACACAGAGAGTATACAAACTCTCTGCACAGAGGGGGACCCAATTTGTTTTTTGTCATGGGGCCCAAAATTCCTGGTGGTGCCGCTGGTTATTGCAACTGTCATTGTTCAAATGTTCTGATATACGATAAATCACTTAAGACATGTGGTTAAATGATATGTCACTGTCTTACTCAGGACCAGTGGGCGTGGCTTGATGGCTCCTGGTTTCATCAGGGTTTTTTTGCTCAGATGTCTCAAGAAAGCACCAACCCATGTCTTTCAACATATAGCCCAGGTAAGACTCGTTCAAACGTCTCAGTACACATACTAACTCTCCTTTGGTTAAGCATGAACATATTGGCTGTTTTCTATACAGGTAATAAGGTTGTGTTTATCTTTTTGCAAATATCTTTTTTCTCTTTTATCAGTGGGATGGACCAATTACGACTGTGATCAAAACTACCCTTCATTTTGTGTAAAGAATGAGAATGTGTGAAGAAAACACTTTCAATGAGCAAACCCCACACGCCTGTCAGTGTCACGACAAAGTTCTGTCAAACACAAATGAAAATCACTTGCACATTTCTTGTGCAAAATACAAAATTTCACAACGTACAGAGCACCTGAATGTGTGTTTGTCTGCACAATCAACAAAAGACACAACACAAGACCAGCACACACTCACACTTAATTAGAAGTTGTACTTCATAACAAAATGTGAGATACACAAACACAACCTCCCCTCCCAACACACACACCCACACGCACACTTAACAATGCTCACAGTGTCTGCTAATAGACAGACACCATACAGTTAGGCATCCTCATCAGTGTGGTTTTGTGTTATTGTTAGTTATTAGTGTCATTATGCTTTTAAATTAATGAAAGTAATTATTAAAATTGGTGTCATCAGAAATACTATGGTAATTGAAATCCTGTAATATCTTTCATCTGTAGAATTGAAGAAAACACAAGAACTAATTATTCTGCATGAACATGTCACTCAAAAGTTTTTATGAAAGAACACAAATGTCACAGTGTAGGTGTTTAAGAATGCATTTAACCAGGCAATCAAATGAGATACGCGGACTCATGTGGAGACCATTCCAGGATGACAGACCTGAATTACCACATCAAATACTGAGAGAAAAATAAAGTGGCATTAATTCTCTTTACTTGACAGAGTTTTTTTTTTTTCTTCTATTTGTCACCATGTTTTGATCAGCTGCTTAAAGGTCTGTCCTTCAGTTTAGGGCAGTGTGGATTTTGTTTTCCAGTTTGCTGAGTCACTGGGCGTGACACTACGGAAGAACTATACACTGACCCAGGGTCTGCGAGAAAACGCGTTCATATAGATAAGAACTGCTTTTGTATCTGATCCATCCAGAGGACATGTTCAATGGCTCACCAGCATATTAATGGCTGATCTTTGTTAACAATATATAGGACAATACAGTTTCTGATCCATACACTCAAGCTGTTTTTGTTTAAAGAGTCCCAGATAAAAAACAAAAAAAAAAAACAAAAGACATCTGTGCCATACACAACTATTAGAGATTAATTGAATTGAATGAGCTGAAGTAGACTTTGTCTGTTTAAAGTTTATAAAGTTAATAAACTTTAGTTTAAAGTCATAGGGTTTTATTTGTCGTACATGGTTGTATTTTGTTAAGCAGTGTTTTTATATTGACGGATTTAACCACGAAGGCTGGTCAAGATGAGACGAGACAGTGTGTACTTACACCTTCTGACCAGCAGGAGGCACAAAACAACCAGTGAAGTTCTACCTTGGAGGTTGCAGCATGGGAGGAGAGATTATTGAAAAGATTCCACAAACAGAGCGCGTGCCAGTTGCCAGATCTGAGTATGAACTAGTTTTAAAGTTATGTTGTGTTTGATGTAATAGAGAGTTAGAGCCTCATACCTGTGGGTTACTGCCTTATCACTCCACTCGCAGTTTTCTTTCTCTTCTTTTTCAACGCTCAAACTTTCCTCTGTTTTCCCCCTTGTGCCTTTGTTTCATTCCTGTCTTTCCTGAGGCTCTCTCAGGAAGGAAAGTGCCTTCTCTCAGCAGCAGATCCCCTGTGCATAGAGGACAGGTATGAATATCCAGCACACTGCTGCAAGGCCAGAGCATCACATCCTCACAAAAAAGCTGTAGAGTGGCGTTTGGCAGATTCCAGTGTGACACTGGTCACATTCATTTGTATATTTACATCTTTCATTTTCCAAAATGTCATTCCTGCAGGAGAATTTGGACCTTTTTTTTCATAGCAGCAAGCTGTTTACATGTGAAGAAGCCCATATGTTATTTACCATTATGGTTTTACTTATATAATATATAATATATATAATATATTTTCATTTTGCATGTTAGATACTGACTAATCACTTTTCTGTGAAAAAGGCCAGTACCCTTACACTGTTCATCAAAACTACATTTGAACTAACTGGTGTAAAATATGGTGATTCTTAGTTGATTATGTATAAACACAAACAAAACCTAGTAACATTCAGTCTATGACAAGTGATGAAAACACTGACAATATAGAGCTCAGGCTTGTTTGCTTTCTTGTTTAGTTAGATGTGATTGTTGTCACTGTTTTGCTTGTCCAGAGGCTGGAAACAGAGCAAACAGTCCGCCTACACGTGGCTGACGGTAAATCCATACACACTGGCACTGTGTGAAAAATATGAGTTGTTTGTTTGCCAGCATGTTTTACAGACTCTGAAATTCTGACAACCTCCTGGTCTGATATGAAAAGCTACAGCTTCTCACTGTAGATTTACATTCTATATATAACAAGTGCATTGATCTAAGCAACTCTTCCCAATAAAACAAAAAGGTGTATTCCAAAATGTTACACTACTTAGTTTTATTCTCTCTCTCTCTCTCTCTCTCTCTCTCTCTCTCTCTCTCTCTCTCTCTCTCCTTATTAATTGTCCACATGTAATCTTGTAGCCTATTTCTTTTAACAATAATGCACAGTTTATTGCATTTTTATTAAATTTACTTTTTCACACACACACACACACACGCACACACACACACACACACACACACACACGCACACACACACACACACACACACACACGCACACACACACACACACACACACAAATATATAGTATCTGTATTTTTAAATTGTATGTGTGTAGTGTCTGTTCCTTGGTGACCTACACCCCAGTTGACATATCAGATTTGTCGCTCACCTTACCTGGCGAGTGAAGTTCGGACATATCACTGCATTTGAACTCTGACCTGCTTGAAAGGTCGTCTGCATGGGCCCAGTTTGGTGAGGGGGGATTAATGGGTGAACAGATCACTGCCTCCGCCTGGTTTTACTGTTACCCTGCAGCGTGCACTGACATCAGCTCCATGTTGTAGCACTCATTTACAGTGTGTGTAAGAACAGTAACAGTAACTGAGTACAGGCACTCTCCAAAAGTGATATGCATTCCCTTTGAAGTGCTTAATGAATGCAACGGAAGATGAAAAGGAAAAATATCAAGGACAGAACAAATGAGTAGAGCCACCCTGAGGCATGGGCGAGCACTTAGCCACCAGGGGGCCCCCCACGCAAACTGAAAATGTCAACACTATCTGGTTTTAAATATTTGAAGATTCACACTCTGTTTTTTTTTTTTTTTTTTTTTTGCTTTCAACCTCTGTTGAGCCCCAAACCCTGTTGTTAGTCAAGACATCTATTCAACATATTCAACCATTTACTTTAAGTTTCGATTTCCCAGAAGTGTTGTGATTATGTCGAAAGAGTCTCCAGCTGGGCCTTGGCAGGAAGTGCACGAGCAGTGGCCAAAAGACAAGCACTGAGGGAGAATGAGCCTCACTGCGGACGTTTCCACAGAACAAACCAAAACTGACCCGGAGTTGCTCTCATACGTCATCCAAAAACTTAAACACACATCCCAGTTTTCCAAAGAACACAGCCGACTGATGCATCACCAGTAATGTGATAATATAAGACATAAGAAAAGATTTATAAGGAAAGACTTATCTATATTCACTCTTGCACAACATTTACAGTAAAGTGCTGCTCCAGGACCAGATCTGTTGACAGCATTGGATTTATTTGAATGGAATCGAGTGTTGTTGAGGTGCAGATATCATCGTCCTCCAAAACTCATTCAATTAGAAAAAAAAAATGTCTGCTGTGTGTCAGGGGAATGAGAGAAAACAGATTCACTGTATATGACATATTTAAAGTCAGATATAGGGAGATAATAGTCTTTGTGTAAGAGCATGTGTCATAATGTCACAATATCATCATAGGAAAGAATTTGAACTGAATCAAACAGGAAATGTTCTCCTGTTTGCTGACACTGAAACATTTACAGTGCAGTGAGGCAGCACAACAAAGGACATGAGCTCCAGATGTGTTCCTGGTCTGGATCTGGGCCCCCCACATACACCCTGTATGTCTGTCTATCTGTCTGCCTGTCTGTCTGTCTGTCTTATATCCCTCACCAGTGTTTATCTCTGGCTTTCATCTCACACTGCTGTGCCCAGATTCCTAATCCATAATTAATTACACTCATAGTAGCTATGACAACAACAACGTAGAACACTGAGCTACTGTGCTGTAGTATTCTTCTTCTTCTTATTTCAACCAACCTTTTGGACGTCAGCTTTTTCTGGCAACCTGACTCATCCAGCTTCACCTGCGTCATCCGTTCTCTTTTGTCAAAGCTTCTTTATGTAGATCAGCCGATTGACCCACTACTGATTATTGATCAGATACATCATGATTTTTTTTTTGTGAATGTGTAAACGTGTGAAGACAGATTGGAGAGACAAAGACAGGAACAATGACTTCCTGTAAATGTGTAAGGGTCTTTGCAGCTACAAACTCGTGGATTCCGTAGGCACAGAGCCATGAAGGTAATCATAGCCGTGGTAATAGCATTTCTGCTGTGCTGGATGCCATACCACATCACCATGATTGTAGACACTCTCCTGAGGGCCGATGCGGTGCAATTTGACTGTGACATGAGAATGTCAGTGAACCAGGCTTTAGTGGCAACCAACAGTTTGGCCCTGCTCCACAGCTGCATCAACCCCGTCCTCTATGCTTTTGTTGGAGAGAAGTTCAGGACAAAATTGATGTTGCTTTTTCAGAAGAAAATCAGACAGGAGAGGATTTCATCATCCAAGTTTAGCAGGTCGACATCTCAAACCTCAGAGGGAAACGGAGCTTTTCTCTGAACCCTCAGGAGTGTTTTATACACACACACACACACACTCACACACACACACACACACACACACACACACACACACACACACACACACACACACACACACACACACACAAATATATAGTATCTGTATTTTTAAATTGTATGTGTGTAGTGTCTGTTCCTTGGTGACCTACACCCCAGTTGACATATCAGATTTGTCGCTCACCTTACCTGGCGAGTGAAGTTCGGACATATCACTGCATTTGAACTCTGACCTGCTTGAAAGGTCGTCTGCATGGGCCCAGTTTGGTGAGGGGGGATTAATGGGTGAACAGATCACCGCCTCCGCCTGGTTTTACTGTTACCCTGCAGCGTGCACTGACATCAGCTCCATGTTGTAGCACTCATTTACAGTGTGTGTAAGAACCGTAACAGTAACTGAGTACAGACACTCTCCAAAAGTGATATGCATTCCCTTTGAAGTGCTTAATGAATGCAACGGAAGATGAAAAGGAAAAATATCAAGGACAGAACAAATGAGTAGAGCCACCCTGAGGCATGTGGGTGAGCACCTAGCCACCAGGGGGCCCCCCACGCAAACTGAAAATGTCAACACTGTCTGGTTTTAAATATTTGAAGATCCAAACCCTGTTTTTTTATTTTTTTTTTTTGCTTTCAACCTCTGTTGAGCCCCAAACCCTGTTGTTAGTCAAGACATCTATTCAACATATTCAACCATCGACTTTAAGTTTCGTTTTCCCAGAAGTGTTGTGATTATGTCGAAAGAGTCTCCAGCTGGGCCTTGGCAGGAAGTGCACGAGCAGTGGCCAAAAGACAAGCACTGAGGGAGAATGAGCCTCACTGCGGACGTTTCCACAGAACAAACCAAAACTGACCCGGAGTTGCTCTCATACGTCATCCAAAAACTTAAACACACATCCCAGTTTTCCAAAGAACACAGCCGACTGATGCATCACCAGTAATGTGATAATATAAGACATAAGAAAAGATTTATAAGGAAAGACTTATCTATATTCACTCTTGCACAACATTTACAGTAAAGTGCTGCTCCAGGACCTGATCTGTTGACAGCATTGGATTTATTTGAATGGAATCGAGTGTTGTTGAGGTGCAGATATCATCGTCCTCCAAAACTCATTCAATTAGAAAAAAATGTCTGCTGTGTGTCAGGGGAATGAGAGAAAACAGATTCACTGTATATGACATATTTAAAGTCAGATATAGGGAGATAATAGTCTTTGTGTAAGAAGATGTGTCATAATGTCACAATATCATCATAGGAAAGAATCTGAACTGAATCAAACAGGAAATGTTCTTGTGTTTGCTGACACTGAAACATTTACAGTGCAGTGAGGCAGCACAACAAAGGACATGAGCTCCAGATGTGTTCCTGGTCTGGATCTGGGCCCCCCACATACACCCTGTATGTCTGTCTATCTGTCTGCCTGTCTGTCTGTCTGTCTTATATCCCTCACCAGTGTTTATCTCTGGCTTTCATCTCACACTGCTGTGCCCAGATTCCTAATCCATAATTAATTACACTCATAGTAGCTATGACAACAACAACGTAGAACACTGAGCTACTGTGCTGTAGTATTCTTCTTCTTCTTATTTCAACCAACCTTTTGGACGTCAGCTTTTTCTGACAACCTGACTCATCCAGCTTCACCTGCGTCATCCGTTCTCTTTTGTCAAAGCTTCTTTATGTAGATCAGCCGATTGACCCACTACTGATTATTGATCAGATACATCATGATTTTTTTTTTGTAAATGTGTAAACGTGTGAAGACAGATTGGAGAGACAAAGACAGGAACAATGACTTCCTGTAAATGTGTAAGGGTCTTTGCAGCTCCAGCTGTCTGCTTCTCTCCACTGAGATTGTTTTCATTTCAGTTCAGTTTTTAATTGAATCAGCATTCACTGAAAACATAGTTTGTAGCCCTGACAGATATTTGATAATGATAATGATATTATACTTCTGATCAAAGCTGTCATGAGTTTCAACTAACTGGTTGATCACATCCACACATTGTTTTGATGATAAAAACACCTCTGGATGTATCATCAAGGCCACTGCTCTCACTTGGTCCATTACTGTTTCTGGCTGTTGAAATGACAGCTGTTACAGTTTATGGCTGTGACACAAGAGTGGTGGTTAAGGCAGGAATGGAAAATATTGCATTCCAGCATTGCTGTTGTGTAGAACTGAAAGATGCTAATACAGTGTTTATTTTACACAAAATCACAGTAATTGAATCCACTGCTGCTAAAATATTCAACAATGCTTAAATTTTGATTCGATCTTTAAACATGCTGTTAAGTCCACTTTCACATCGTCTCCTCTGTGCCTGTTGTTTCTCCCTCCTTGTTTTTGTTGTGCTCTAATTACAGCGGAGACATTTAGTATGCAGGCATTTGACAGGAAGTTACTAATCATCTCCATTTCTTTTAATACCTCGTTCCAAATCACAAAACAATCAAGCACACTTTAGCATCTCAGCTGTTACTTTACACCATTCTATATTTATATGTTCCTTTACTTTATAGTTCCTGGCTGCTGGGACACTGCAAATTTCACCATTACGGGACAAATAAAGGGATTTTCTTCTTCTTTTTAACCAACCTGTTAACCAGGTGACTATCAAACTTCAGTAAATGATCCTCAGTACCAGTTCCTACCTTGTGTCTCTGGGTTCTGGTCACTTAGACATGCTACATTTCCTACCCTTTAAAACCATCTTTGTGCACCACGTACCTGCAGTATCTGCACCAAGCAGACACAAACAGTGAGCTGGTTCCATTGTTAATGATGATGATTAGTATCAGGCTATATATTACGTTAAGATCCCCCAGATAAAATTGATGGAAAAAAAGTTCTGGTTGATTTGAGACATCAAGATGTACACACTAACACTAATAGTCACCAGATACCCAGTTGGTATACTGGGTATCTGGTGGTATCTTTACCCAGTTGGTATAATAAACTGGCAAAAGGAGGAGATAGATGCTGCAGATAGCAAGACTCTAAGCTCCTCATTATGCATGGAGGATTTACACAAAGCCGAAAAACGAAGCGTCAGAGCCACTATGAATACTTTCAAGGAAATGGCCCCAATTACTCAGCTGATCAAAGGATGCCTCTGACAATGGAAACCCAATGATGAGGAACAAACAGATGTGGAGCAAACAACATGGAGGGACAAGCCCCTACGTGTCCCACTGTCAAACAGAGGAAGTGCCCACAGTGGAGGACAATTATAGATGTGGAAATATCAGCTGACAGCAACATCAGGAAAAAGGAACATGAAAAAAACACACTAAGGTTTGAAAGAACATCTGGAAGAGATGTGGCAGGCCATTTCCATGGTGATTGGAGCACAAGCCCAAACCGGTCCCAACAACAACAACAACAACAACAACAATCAGGTCCCAGGATCAACATGGGATGTTGATCCTGGGAATCAAGGGTGAATTGTGCATTCACCCTGATCTGACCTGACCTGACAGGCATGCAGCAAGGAGAGACATCAAAAAAATGAACTGCTGCCATGAGGATTAGTGCATCTCAGCTTATCACCTTATGCCCCTGGTCAATGGGTCAGATGATCAGATGACTTGAGTTTACACGAATTCTATAAAAACAGGACATAATCCAATGTCACAGTAGGAGTTTCAGTATTTTCCATAAAGCCGGTGCAGCATTCCTGTCTGGTGGTCCACTTTCTTCAAGTACGGCTACTGGTTTCCAGAAAGTGTGACTAGACATATGGAATGTAGAGGAATTCAGACAACGGTTCCTGAGAATCCAGCTTAAAAAAGAATCCTTCCACAGGGAGTAGGCCAAGCATGTTGATTATGATTTAGTCACTGTAACTAATCATGTCAGGAATCGAATTAAGCGAATGCATCAGTCGTTTTTGTGCCCGTGATAAAGACGCATTCCAGAGTGTCTCTACAGAGTGAGTGTGGAAATTCCGGCGCATGTTTCACGTTGACGGGAAAGGCTTGGGGAAAACCCACTGTGCGCTGCCTATAAAAGGGAAGCGGGCTCACAGTGGCGCTTCATTCCTCTCTTTTCTCCACAACTGGACCTAGAACACTGCTTGAGCTCTTTCTCGTCTCTCGGTTTCTCTCTTTCTCCTCCAACAGAAAAATGGCCTTGTCACAGAAGTGCGCTGTTCTCCTGCTGTTGGTTTTGGCAGCAGTCTGCGTCCAACTCTATCAAGGTGAGTTGAAGTTCAGCTCATGATGTTATTTTTAAAATCACTGGATCGAAGGGTGTGTGATACAGTCATATTGAAAAAAGTTCCACTGTGTTTTTCTAATAGAATAACTACAACATGTAATGGTGTTTGTTTCTAAGGCTGCACATCTCACTGTTCTCTACAAACTTTTCCCTTCAGCTCATGATATTCCCGGCCGTTGCTCCTGCCTGGACACAATCAAGTTCATCAGGGGCAATATATCGGATTTCCAAGTCCTGGAAAAGAGGCCTGGGTGCGATAAAACTGAATTGATGTAAGTTTTAATAAATGGATTTGTGTAGCTCCATAACTTAACAGTCGTGTTGATTTTAATTCTGACTTGGATTTTTTTTTTGGCGTTTTCACAGTGTAACCATGACTGAGCCAGTCAACTCCAGTGGAAAGCTCTGTATGAACATTCAGGGAAAGATGGCCAAGGCTTTCTTGAGATGCTGGGAAAGGTAAGTCACAATGATCCACACAAACAACACTGCGTTGCTCTCCCACAGTAACAGCAACTGTGAAAGTGCATGTTTTTTACCCCCAAGAATTTAGTTGCATTCACAGATTACAACCAGACAAAGTCCCTTCACACTGCCCTGGTATGTGTGTGGGAAAACATATGTTTGCCTGCAGGTAACATTAAAACAGAAAGGCCCTCTCCCGAGCCTTTGTGTGATTTATGTTTGTGGATTGTCATGTAGAAACATGGCAAACACAACAATTCTTAGATTCAGATGATGATACACTTAAAAAAACATAGTCAGAAACCTGATGTTCCATTTATTTCAAAAGACTCCCTGACATTCTTCACCGCTGGCATGAAGAAGCTAGTGGAAGTTGAAGACACTGACTAATCCTTTTCTGCTTTTCTGCTGAGCTATGCAATAAACCACATCTGAGCTGCATTTACTGACAAAGCCCTCAGCAACAGTTGGACTATGCACAGGTTTCAGTGAGATCTGAGTTTACTCTATGAGGCACAAACTAAACAAGACCATTTTTTTCTGTAAATAAAACCGATTTCATTGCTCAACTTGTTGCACAAACCTACAGATGTTTCTTATTAGTCCTCTGGCCTGATCCCAGTTTTTTTCCCTTTCTCACCCTTCTCAGGATAAACAGAGATGAGAGCCGTAAGATGGAGTGCATCGACAGAAAGAGAAAGGCAGAGCGAAATTAGAAGAGCGAGGAGGCCTGGCTGGGGGAAGAGTCATCCGGACCAGAGTCCCGAAGGTCACATGAAGTCTAATGCACACAAGCTCTGCAATGCTGAGAGCAGAGCTTTCACTAAATTCCAGCACTGGAGAGGATTGGGAAATGACAGCGAGAGGAGAGGAGGGGTGGAAGAGGGGATGATTAACAGCTGAGGGGGAAAGAAAGCCACAGATAATGAAATAATAATATTCATATGTTCAGTACTATAGCAGCAAGCCTGTTGAAATGCACATACTTGTATTGTTCTGTTTGACATACAATTCTTATTTATGTTGAGAAATTTATTTATTGTGAAAGACTTTATTGACTGTATTTTTTTAAATGAAAATAAATTGTTTTTTTTGACACAACTTAACACTTTCTGGTTGTTGTTCTGATCTCAGTTCTCTGGCAAAAACAGAGCAAAATTATAATCCCGCTAAATGAGATAATTTTTGGGAAACCATCTGTTTCCAACTGCTGTTTCTTAACCTCCGCTAATGAAACCTGTGGCTCGCCACCAGCATTTCTGCAGCATCGCAATAAGACACAAGCGGATGCTGCTCGGCAGCGAGGACGCAGCTGGCACTGGAGGACACTGAAGTGACTTTGTTGCAAGGAGCGACAAATTAATTATCATAGAAAACCACTCTCTCCCTGGGGACAAGTGGGCCGGGTCTGATAACAATTAAATGCTGCCCCTGGGATAACATGAACACAGCTGTTAGCAGCAGCTGCAGGCCAGGAGATGCGGGGTGGGGAGGGGGCAGATTCCTGCGGCATCTTGTGACTCTGTTGAATGGTTTCGTAAAGTTGTCATTCATTTCTATTGTTTTATTTATCTGTTGAAACTGATAAGAGCTGGGTGTTGGGGAAAACAGCATCCGGGTGGACGTTCCCCACCAACATGTCATCCATCTGTGGCTACATCTTAACCAGCCATGAACGCATCACTGGCAGTGTTTTGAACTTGTGGGTCTCCTCTTCTCCTGCTGTGTCATTTTGGTGAAACCTGGTGCTGGAGACATCGTTGGAATTTGTTAGGATCTTGTTTAAAGCTTGACTCATTGTTGTCGCTGAGCCGCCACATCTGGCTTTTTGACCGTTGACTTTGCTGAAGAGATAAAGTTTGCTGGAGAAAATCAGAGCTGCCGCGGCTTCACCCGGGGGAAATCAGATCAGGCTCGGTCCGGGTCAGAGCACGAGAGTGTGGGAAAGAATAGATCCTTGATAAGCCCACTCTGTCCTCCAGTCCTGAGGCTGTGCTCGCTCTGTCCAGCGGCTCTCTCTCTCTCTCTCTCTCACACACACACACACACACACACACGTCACTACAAACATATGCTAAACTATAAGCTCCACTGAGCCACTGCCTGTTTACAGACATTCGGCTTCCTCACTGCTCTGCATCGTCAAGATAACAAACAGGACCAAGGCTGAAAAACAAACCGGAGCCAGCTACTGGTACTTCTCCATGCAGCCTAATGAGAAAATCCTCTCACACAAGTCTCTAAGGTCTACATATACACACCTTACCTTACCCTATCAGACTACTGCATAAGCTCACTAACTAACTTCTCATCTCAACGGCTCATCATTTAGCTCTGTGAGTTAAGGCGATAAAAAGGAAAGTGTGAAATGGATAGGGTTGACTCAGTCGTCATGGAAATGACACCGATTTCCTCTGGTTAAGTGAGATATAATACATAGGCGTCTCTGAAGTCACATGTAGTATGTTCTCATATGTTTTCATTTTCCTGACAGTAAGCGTAAACAGTGCCTTTGGTTCATTGTCCGCACTAGGTTTGGTTGAGATAAGAGTTGGGTCCTGATTGGGTTTGGATGAATCAGGATGGGACCATTATCTCCAAAAAAACTAACATGGAAAACTGTGTTTGAAACTCCCTTCTAATATACTACTTATACACAGAACTGTGGGAGGAACCGGAGCCAATGTCAGCTGACTTTGGGTAAGAGACCGTTCACCAGCCAACAACAGGGCCAGCCAACATACTGAGACAAACTGCCAGTCACACTCATTGACCGTATCATACATATTAAAATCATTTAAATGAATCATCTAGATTATTTTATAAAACACAAGGGGCTTTATAATAAGAGGTATGGAGCAGAGCAGTGTGAGGAGGAACAGTTGTAAAGCCAGCCAGTTCACTGTTGCCACCATCTGGAGGCACCAGAGTGCAGCCTTTAGGCTGACAGGGCTCCTCCAAGTACGCAAAATGCACACACACACACACACTCAAAAAAAACAATGCAATTAACAGAAGGGTATTTTTAAAACGCTGTCCAGGTTGCCATGTTTTCTTTCAGATAAACGCACTTTTACACCTTCATTTCTCATTGTATTAAAGTTATGTAACGTTACCCTTTCACTAACTGCACCACGGAGAAGGTCATATTCATAAAGACAAATGCAGACCTAGTGTTTGGTGCACAAACACCTCCTGCATGACTCAAACTGATGTGGCATCTCTGGCCCACTGCTCACTGACTGCACTACAAACCACAAACCAGCAGATTAAAGGAACTTTGCACCACAAAAGAATCTCTGCTCCAGGCAAAGACGAGATTTGTGCGTCTCAGAAATATAGAGACACGAATCCTCCGGAGACGCAGATCCGGTGGATGTTGCGGGCTTGAATGAACAGCTGATCACGTTTAGCTTTGACCTCAAGAACTGTGTTGTTGATGGTGTTCTTGAACCTGTGAGCTCGTCAGTCTGAGCCTCCATATTCCTCAGACTCTTTTCAAAGTCTGAGGACAAGTGTTTGGACTAAAACGGTGTCAGCTCTCTTCTCTATTGATCAGAGAACATGATGTATGAAAGTGCTGTCGTCCCATTGTTGGGTGCTTCAGCTGTTAGGGCACTTATTACCTGGCTCGTCCTGGCTGTCAGACCAGGGATACGCTCTGTGAAGTGATCTCTCCCCAACAAAGCTTCCACTCCACCAATATACCATCTTCACACTATTCAAAGTGTTCGATCTGGAAATGCTATTGCTATTAACAATTTGTCAGGTGCTATGTAAAGACTGCGACAAGCATCCTTACATTTTTTAACATTCTGCGGCAAACGCCAGCGCTGGAAGGAGACCCTGCATTTTATTTTCGTTGTTGTCTTTTGCTTTCAAGTTTATATATATATCTTTGTGACAGGAAAATCCATTGTTATTGTCTCCCGTGGTATAAAGGGCGCTGTCGTATGCTGGAGCAGATCAAATCAAAGTTATGTAAAAGCTGTCACTCTCTTCTCTGTGGTCCAACATATCTGTGCTATGCATGAGACGGAAAGACACGCACATGCACACACACACACATACAAACACACACGCATTGTTCGTCCTGATATTTTATTTATGTGACTGGAAAACCACCCGGTTGCTTCCTGATGGAACTGTCAGACAACGTAAAAGTGTAAATTGGCGAAATGTGTTTGCATGGTGCAATATTTATGGAGCAGAGGCTTTTGATGGCAGTGCTGGAACAGAAACCCTAAGAGAAGTGTCCAGTAATGTGTGAGGGGCCAGTGGAGGAAGAAAACACAGCTCCTCACAGGATCACAGTGTGTCTGCGTGGGACTGCAGAAACACTCCACTCACTTCAATCAGTGCCTTTTCACTTTTCATATTTAGTTTTTTTCCGGGGGTCCTCATGTCAGTGCGGGTCCTTGTGCTTTGTCGCACTCAGGTCAACATTTCATAGAGTTGTCTCCCAAATATGATGCTTTCCAGCCTTTGGGGCGTTGAAGTTTACCTGCTCATCGACAAATCCCAACCTTCTCCAGATAAAGTCAGGAAGGTTGTCAGACACAGAGCGATGCTGACAGGGTGACATTTTGAAGGAGGAGGTGGAGGTGGAGGTGTTCACCTTCCAGTGCTGCTGTTTTTGTGGGGGTGTGTTTGTGACAGCGTCCTGGGCATGAGACAGCCTGAGGCTTTTGTTAGCGTTGGGTGGGGGGTTAGGGAAATGGACCTCTCTGCCATCCCAGGTTGTCAGTCATGGCAGCTTCTGGCTGCATAAATAACGGATGGTGCATCCACCCCTCTCTCTCCCTCTCTCTCCCTCTCTCTCTCTCTCTCTCTCTCTGTCTTAGTCCTGACTGGACGCCTTCCCGCTCAAAGTCGTTGGGGCGTCTATGCTCCACTTGTCATTTTAAGAGCTGAAGGAAGTGATGGCACAGATCGCACAGAGCTGGCCCCTGCATCACTTCCTCACACTTCATAACTACTGAGTGAACAGAACGCTGAATGCACCACACACGTTATTATCATCAAAGCGATGATACGATGATCCGTCCTCACAGGGTGCAGGGGACGACTTGTCTTCCAGAGGATTTTTTTTTTGTTGTTGTTGTTTTTTTGCTGTGTCACTGGATTAATCTGGTTTCTGCTCTGCTGCCTTTCCGTTTGAGTGGATTTGGACTGATTGTTTTAATCAGAGCTGTAATAGCCATGGTTGTGCACTATGCAAATAATATCTCAGTCAAACAGATTGGATTTTCTTCCATCTGATGTACTACTGGCCCACTCTGCAGCTGCGCGGCATGTGGCTCTGATTTACAAAGACACGCGGGGTTGGGGGGTGGGGTGGGGTGGATGGAGGGATGTGATGAGGGGGGAAGCAGAAATACAGAGTCTGCCTGGGGATTGTTTCTGGTCACTGGTTCAGGTCCCCTGCTGCTGACACCCTCTGTCAAGTCGTTGAGATGCAGCTCAGATAACACTAAGACGGAAACAAAACACAGACAAACACAATTCTTACCTGTCCTCTCTCTCTCTGTGACACACACACACACACACACACACTTGAGTGCACTCACTTGTGCATGCAGTGACACAGTGATAGATTTAATGTGTCCACCTCCCTCAGCCTCGCATTTTCTCGTTGTCGTCGGCTTGTTGGTGAATTTGCATGTGCTGCGGCTTACTGACAAGATTACTGGGCAGAGGCTGGAGTCTGATCTCCCAATGCATTTCCTGCTTTCTACTCATACCTGGATGCAATGCAATGCAATCTTGCAAATCTTGCGCAATTAGGATTACCTTAGTTTTGCGTATACCAACATAATACACTCAAGTGAAGATCAGTGTCTGTCAGAAGTTTAGAGAGCTGCAGGTGATGAAAAGACCTTTTTGTCTTTAATCAATGCATCTTTTTGATATTACATTTGTAAAAGTTTTAGTTAGATTTCTAGTGTTTTACATGTAAAAGCACTTTAAATGAATAAAAGCAGATTATAAAGTGTCAATAAACAGAAAGTGGCCAGTTAAGACAGCAAATCATCATCTGAACAGCAGCATAAACCTATAAAAGTGGAAGAATCATGGGACACACTTGAAACTGCATATAAAAACACATATAAAAAATCTGGATGAAAATAAAAATAAAAAGTCATACCTGACAACGGTATTTCATTTCTATTTCTAGGGACCATGTGACAGTCAGAGATTCTCCAGAGCTCAATTAGAGACTTAAAAAAAAAATCTGACGTTAAAGTGGATCCTCACAAGAATTTTGCACCTGCCGATCTCTGCCTTTAGGGGGCAGTGACGCTCTCCTTTACAGCTGCACCTTCATCAGCATGCTGCTGCCGCCCTGTGCACCCTCCACCTCCTGCTGTGGCCACAGTGAGGAGAGCCGAGGCTTACACTGTTGAATTCATTAACCTTTTCACCGCTTCCATTGAAAGTGCATTGCACCCATTGGAAATAACTTCTTCACACTTTAAACTGTTCTGTGTGTGTGTGTGTGTGTGTGTGTGTGTGTGTGTGTGTGTGTGTTGGGGGGATGAAAAGTGCTGAAAAGGGGCCGAGCCCCATTTTGTCCTTATCTACAAAAATGTCATCTCAAATAAGGTAGTTAGTTATTCAGCGACGCAAGGCGTATTTCTGGGTGTGATGCACATAGATGTCATAGCTATCTGAAGGTTGACGTGCGATGGTGTTGGACAGGCGACAAATTTGGGAGAGAACTTATAATTGTCTCACTTGAGACCATTTAATGGGCTTTCTGCACTTGTGAGGGAGCTTTCAGTAGCTGTTTGTGTCAGTGTGACCACTGTAGTATGGCATCCAAAGAAAGATTCAACCACAGCCAAAGGGACAGAGTAACTGACAGGACCCATCTCCTGCTAACAAAATGAAACAATGCTATGTCACAATTAAACCGACTTCTCTGTTTTAAAATCTCTGTTATGTGTAAATGATAAAAGGATGTGGTAATATTCACTGTAGTACGCATGTGCGTGGATCAGAACAGCACTGTCTTCACTGTGCTTTTTGAACACAACTCTTAAAGAGAATATGTAACAACATCTCTGAATCTTTAACAGTGCAATGTCTTTCTAAACACTGGAAAACCACAGTCATCGTCCACCCGTCCCACTATCCATTCTTCAACCTGACTTCATAAACCTTTAATTTTCTGTTCTGCATGACGGCAGCAGCTATCGGCCCACAGGTCATCATCTAGATCACCACAAGCAAAAATGGATCAAAACAACCGGAAATGTCAAACATAAGGAAATATGTGTTTAATAAGCTTTTTTGTTGACATGTGCTTTAGTTGTTGGTTACTGTATATTTTAAATAAGCATACTGCATTGCCTTTATGCCATTTTTATTTTGACTAAATCATTAAGTGCCCAGCGGCTGAGGTGGAGAGCAGAAGTTCGCATGAAAACGAAGATGCACTGCAGCACAAATATTACATTACGAGTTCCAAAAAAGCTGCCAGAATTCAGCTTTAATGAGAAACAATGTTGGTGCGCATCTGTCCCGCAGGCACTGAAGGCTGCTGGTGTATTAGAGGGAGACAGCCCCGAGATCAAGATGAATTAAAACTGGTACAGGAGGATATGTGATTCTCCTGTTATACAGGAGACAGTCAGAAATAAGGAGCCAAAAAACAGAAGTGACACGGAGGCATAGAGGAATAACTCTGAGTTTGACTTGGGAAAGTTAGAGAGGCCAGTGTGTGAGCTAATGGGGAGTGACTTAATGAGCGAGAATGAGGGAACGAGGGAGAGAAGAAGGGGTGGAAAGGTCAAGTGGTCGGTGTCTGTGAATGGATGATGTTTCAAGTCCAGGAAAAGTGATTAAATACGCAGCTGCTTACAAAATGTTTGGATATTTTATCATTTCATCTAGCATTTCATATTTAAACCAGTACTCCTCAAACAGCTGTTGCATTATGTGTCTTCTTTGAATCATGCGGATCCTGCACAACACAACACTGCTGGAACAGACCTAGCAGCTCGGCACTGCAACACTGTACTGTCTGTGTAGGAGATTAGTTCATGTACATGAACCCGAACGAAGAGGATAATATTTGGACCCGCTTAAAATATACCGTAGCGTAACATACACTTTGCAAGTGTTCAAAGAGTTAGATGTAGTCTGAGTCGGATATGTAGATTAATGTTTGTTTTGGTGCATTGAACACAAGATCCATATTAAATACACACGAGTTAGGTGTATAGATACACATACCAAGTTCCACTGGCCATTTTGATTTGATAGACATGTGATAGACACGTCTGTTTTCTATGTATGAAATCTACTGTACAATGAAGGTGATAGTTCTAGATATGAGTACAATAACAGTAGTAAGCTCTGTAGTACTTCACCTGCTTTGTGTGCCAAGAGAAAGAAAGAAAGACATACAGGGGGTCCTCGAGTTACGACGCAGATCCGTTCCTGAGAATGTGTCGTAACCAAAGTCGGAACATACATTCATTGTGCCATTGTGCATACATTGTGCCCCCAGATGTCGCTATAACACCACGCTAAAATAAGAGTTTATTATGGTGAATTGCCTTTTTTGTCCCTCTTGACACACCGTAGGGGTTGAGATCACGAGTGTAATGAGCATTTTCTTTAGATTTCTGATATCAACCGTGTAGACGGAAGTTCATGGGAGATGTGTCGTAACCACGAAAACAACGTAACTCGCGACCGTCCTAACTCGAGGATCCCCTGTATTACAATCTATACACTCGATTCCTTCCCGCTGTGGTCAGACCTCGTGTGGAAAGCTGAAGCTGATCCCCGTTGACATCGGGTAAGACAGGCCACCAGTCTCTGTACACTTACTAAATAACACAATCTAGAACAACAGAACCACAAAGGCAGGCAAACCCTAACCCTAACCCCATACTTCAAAATCCAGCATCTATTGTCATCATGTTATCAATAAGTTAGATGCTGATTTTTCTGCCTTTCTTATTTTATAAGAAATTATATCCTAAACCTAGGCCAAAGATTACAAGTATGAGATTTTAAATGTTTCCTTAATCAACTAATATTAACACTTCAAAATTTTAGTAGTTACTGCTAATATTACTATTACGAAATGAATTCCCAGCAAATTGACACTAATTTCCCCATAATCCTCATCTGAACAAATCTGAAACGCAAGCTAATTTCATTTCCACACAGAAAAGCCCCTTGCCCCTTTCAGTTCGAAGTTATCAACATTGCATTATTATTATTGAATTAGTTTGTTTGATATTACAAGCAAAAATTCATTGCTTGTTGATATATATCATGGGGGGTGCTTTTGAAAGTTTGAGCCCCTGCCCCTGCAGAGGTCTCTGTGAGTGATTGAACAGCGCCTCGTGGAGTCCAATCATTTTAACCAACTGTAAATCAGAAACGTTTTTTATTAGTTTTTAATTTATTATCAGATGGTAAACGAATGTGAACATTTACAACAAGTGTTACCACAGTTCTATGCAATTAGAGTATAAGAGACAAGATAGACATCTGCAGTGATTATGTCTGTGTGTGTGTGTGTGTGTGTGTGTGTGCGTGTGTTTGTGACGTTCCATATTAATGGTTTTCCTGGGAAGAAGAGTTAACTGGGCTGGAGGTCGGGAGACTGAAAACACAATTAAATTAATGCGATCTGCAGTAATGTTTTCTCTCGATCATTCAGCTGCCATGTTATGTGTGTTCCATATTCCAGTCAGCAGGATGACTGCTGTTTTTCACTGTCCGACTTCAGCAAATGATATTTGAAAAAACACTCAGCTGCACCGGCCAAACTCAAGACAAGTTGTGCTCTTGATCCTCAAATACTTTATATAATTGACCTGATATGTGGGATGTAAGTGTGGTAAGTGTGGCATGTTAAAGTTTATGTGGGTCAGTGCTGTACAAAACAAAAAAATGTATTGGTTTTTATGCTGCATTGCTTTCAGCACCACTCAGCGACCTCATTGCTTTAAAATTGCAGCTGATGGAATGGAGGAAATATGATTTGGCTTGAAATAAACATGCTGTATTTCACAGACAATTAGCTGTGTAGCCACCAAACTGGACGTGCTACAGTCTCATACTGTGAGTCAAAGAGTCGCACAGGCCATATTGGGACTGAACAGATTAAATCGTCTTGCAGCTGTGCAACTGTGAAATTAATACTGAAAAAGGCCCTCTTAAAAAGCCCACATGAAATCGTCCACAACAATCCCATACACATGTGAATGGCAGTTCATTATCTAGTCACTGTCATTTCAGTCAAGACACCAGTGATGTTTTTATGTCCACAAATAACAGAGGTGCCACAATATCAAATACATTTTTTAAAATTTACCAAACACAAAACATCTGTCAGGCCGATATATAAACAGGACCCAGGAGCAGAGACTCGTTTCACAGTTAAATACGATCTCTTTTTCCAGAGTGACAAATGAAGAGCTATGAAACTTGACTAAACTCACTTTAACCTAAAGCTACTATAGAAATACAAAACACAACGTCTACAAAAAACGCTCCAAAAGGAAGGAAAAACTAACAGACTAAGGCAAAACTAAGGCTATGACAAGAAAACATAAACTATGAAAATTACAAACAAAACTCACTCTTAAAGAGATAAATCGACTTATGTACTGCGATTGCAAAGACTATGGCTTGGAAACAGAATGCTCGTGATATCTGGTCAACGGACAAAGACACACTGGCACAAGACAAAGGGAAACGCAGACTATTTAACACATGAAGGTAAGGGGGAACAGGTGGAAACAATCAAGGCGGTGATGACAATCAGACCAGCAGGAAACACATGAAGGGAAGTGGGAAGTGACCTAAAACGGGAGGAGAGTAGGGTTACAAAATAAAACAGGAAGTCACCTGACAACACAGACAAGACATGACAAGTAGTTATAACAATTGTTATTACAAATCTTCCAAATGATAATGATGAATGTGCAAAACAAAAACTTTCCCGCACGTCCAGTTCCTAGTGACCAGTTGGGAGATGAATCACTTAACAGGGTTCCAGCCAAAGAGCAGGACCAGAGTGGAGCAGGCGGAGTATGGAGTATGGCGGTGCTTCAGGGCCGGTTGGATGGTTCTGAGCACAGACAAAAAATGGAAGAATAAAAACATGCATTCAGGCAGACAAGGAGGAAACAACTCATACTGAGAAGCACCCATAGCCTCCCAGACTCCTGCAGGTGATGCTGTGTTTGTCAGTCCGATATATAAACAGGACCCAGGAACAGAGACTCGTTTCACAGTCTTTATTAAATACGATCTCTTTTTCCAGAGTGACAAATGAAGAGCTATGAAACTTGACTAAACTCACTTTAACCTAAAGCTACTATAGAAGTACAAAACACAAAAATCTACAAAAAACGCTCCAAAAGGGAGGAAAACCTATCTGTGATGAAAAGTACAAAACAAATTCACTCTAACAAAAAACGCTCCAAAAGGGAGGAAAAACTAACTGACTAAGGCAAAACTAAGGCTATGACAAGAAAACATAAACTATGAAAATTACAAACAAAACTCACTCTTAAAGAGATAAATCGACTTATGTACTGCGATTGCAAAGACTATGGCTTGGAAACAGAATGCTCATGATATCAGGTCAACGGACAAAGACACACTGGCACAAGACAAAGGGAACACAGACTATTTAACACATGAAGGTAAGGGGAACAGGTGGAAACAATCAAGGCGGTGATGACAATCAGACCAGTGGGAAACACATGAAGGGAAGTGGGAAGTGACCTAAAACGTGGGGAGAGCAGGGTTACAAAATAAAACAGGAAATCACATGACAACACAGACAAGACATGACAACATCAGAATAGAGGAATTCAAGTAATTTACGGTAGTCTCACTGAAATAAATAATATATTTGCATTTTATTTCATGTGGCATCGACTGATATTTACATGTAATATGATTTATTATATATGTAAATACATTTAAATAGATTTACAAATTTACATATATTATTAATTTATCCATTTGCAGAAAACAGTATTTTTCTTTAATATAGGAATGAAAGTGACAGTAACAGCCAGATATCAGATACCTGCAATCAAGCACAGAGGAGTAATTCAGTAAAAAGTGCTGACACCAGCTCCCTCGCTGATGTCACGTTATTTACAATCATGGTAAGACTCATTTCTCAAAGCAGAGGTTTGCTGAATGAGCCAGTTTCTTAAGCTGCCAATTTAAAAATCACTATGTTAACTTCATATATGACAGTTGGACACTGAGACATCGTGTATGTGATTCCGTGCAGGGAAAATTGTTAAATCACCCTTTAAATCCTAGATATTTACCTTGGTTTTCCTCCTGAATCATAGTAGCTTCTGTAGCATGAAAAGCAAAACCACATTGGGATCACAATAGACCAGAGGAGCATCCTTGTGGATTTACATTGTATTGTCTTGAAATATCAGTGTTTCTTTTGTTAATGGGCTGCTGACTGCAGACCACCCGTCTGCTCCTGGCCGCCTCTTAAAACACCAGGGACTCATTCATGAAAAATTGATTTTTTTCTCATGGAGCATTTACCAGGGCTCTGAGTTCAAGCCCTCTGTATTGTACAAACACTAAGTCCAGGCCCCATGAGGGAGCAAGTGAGGGAGGGAGGGAGGGAGTGGGGGAGGGAGGGGGAGCGCAGGGTGGGGATTAAGAGAGACATATCCATGCGACGGTATTTTGAGTTGAGCCTTTATGTCTGTCTTGTTGCTCTGAGATCAGTACGCTTTCATCCATTCATTTTCCGGAAGGAGACAAACAGAATAAAGCTGAAGGGAGCGAGGGAGGGAGGGAGTGAGGGAGGGAGGGAGTGAGGGAGGGAGGAGGAGCGCAGGGTGGGGATTAAGAGAGACATATCCATGCGATGGTATTTTGAGTTGAGCCTTTATGTCTGTCTTGTTGCTCTGAGATCAGTACGCTTTCATCCATTCATTTTCCGGAAGGAGACAAACAGAATAAAGCTGAAAGGGTTCTTGCATCTGGGGGCAGCTGTGTGGCCGAAGGAGGACGAGCTGGCTACTTCAACCGCTGTGGCCAAATGTGTAGGGACGGACACCATTGTTCAGGAGGGGAGTGGAATAAGAATAGGAACAATAGTGCTGCACAATAACCACGCCTCCTTGATACACACTGTTTAGCTATGTGCATATACACATTTTGGAGACAATAACCACTGGGACAACCTCCCACTGCCACACACACACACACACACACACACACACACACACACACACACACACACACACTTGTGTGTCTGTCTATCACGATATGTATATCTGTCACAATGCTGATAATTTGTTGAGTGCATCTTCTGATGGTGTCAATTTGCTGGCAAGCAAACTTATTACTAATCTGTGTTATACGAGGGAAAATGTTTCTCATTGGTGAAAAATATATGTTAATACTAAGCAGTTTGTAGGATTTTAATGGATCTTAAATTCATTCATTGTACTGTTTATCCTGTTCATGGTCACGGAGGAGCTGGAGTCAATCCCAGCTGACGTTGGGTGAACGGCAAGGTGCACCATGGACAGGACACCAGCCAATCACAAGGCCAACACACAGTTTAGAGACAAACCATTTACGCTCACATTTAAGTTCAATGTAGCGTCGCCATTGAACCTAATCCCTAATATGCATGTCTTTGGACTGTGGAGGAAATCAGTCGGAGTACCAGGAGAGAACGCACACAGACACAAGCTGAACTGGGATTCAAACAAGCAACCATCTTGCTGTGAGGCACAAATGCTAACCACTGTACCACCCTGCCCCACAGATCTTATATCATGTAAAGTATTATTGAACATTAAATTCCAATGTAAAGTGCTGATGTTTGCGTTATGGTCCTATGGACCTATTTCTATTTTCTCTCATACAAAACGTGGCTTGAGTTTCCATTAAGCCCTGATACATAATGCTGTACATAAAGCCAACACATTACCCGGACTCACTGATTCATGGTGACAAAGTTCCCAAATTCTTTTACATTTGAGTGTTTAAAAGTGTCTTTTGATGAGAGACATTTTAGTATGTCAGCAGCAAACCACAGCCAAAGTGATTAACATTGAAAAGAGATCTGTTGGCAGCCTCTCCCTCACCATCTGTCAGACTTGACCGACCATGTTGTGAAGTTCAAGAGGCACTGAAGGAACGGAATCTCAACTATCGGAGCTCACAAATACAGTGCAGACAGAACACTTCATTAGAAGACAACCATCAAACGTTTTCTGTGTGCCTGACAACACTACAGTTGTGAGATCCCAGTTCAGGTTAGAGAAAACTCTGCTACTAAAGCCTGATGTCAGTCTGCCTGACGCTGCCTGTGGGAGAGCAATGATGAAATATTTGTTAGCTTCAATATTTTACTAGGTTATTGATCAAACACACTTTCAGCGGGCTACAGATCATACAACCTGTCCACATTATTTGTCTTTGACAAGGGTTCTGGATGTGTTTTTACCCTGCTGTCATCTCTATCTATCTGTCTGTTGAGCTGGCGGCTGGTCGGTCCGCCTTGCCTCTGCCTGCCTGTCTGTCTGTCTGTCTGTGTGTGTCTGTGTGTCTGTCTGTCACACTCAACAAGAGTGAAAAAATCACTTGAGCCAGACTTACTATAAGCTTCATCAGAGAGGAAGGTTTTAAGGTCTGATCCTAAACCAGGAGCCTGATTCTCCACGACAGGAGCCTTGTAACTGAAGGCTCTGCCTCCTAGAGGCACAAGAAACCTGCAGTTTGAGAGTGAGGGAGCCATTCCAGCAGCAATCCCAGCAGGCATGAGGTGAGCATCAGCCAATCACAGGACAACATACAGAGACAAACAGCCAGTCTCCGTCACATTCTCACCTGTGGTCACTTAAGAATTTGCAATTAAACTAACTCATACAATCATGTGTTTGGACGGTGGGAAAGAACCAGCGAGCGGGTATGCTGTCTTGTATAGGCGTAATTTGGGTGGGGAGCATGGGGGACATGTCCCCTGCACTTTTTCAAAGGGCCGTTTTGGTCCCCTGCAGCTTTTACTGTCCAAAAAAAACCCCATTACTCTACAGTAAACAGAGACACGTCAAGCACTAGGACCAAGTGGAAAACGGCCGCTCAAGCTCATGTTTCCCTGAGTCTAGACCACCTACAAGCTCCTCGATTGGCTGTGCCCCCCCACCTCTGAAATCAAAATGTCGTCACTGCACTCTTGACTCAGCTGGCGAGTGAGCTGAGTCATTATATCCCAGATGAAAAGCCTTTGACTGACTGTACCCAAATAGCTATGGCCTTTTTTCCACAGGCACCAGCATTCTCAAAATCCACAGATGGCAAGAACACTTCGCCAAAACAACCCCAGTGAAATATGACAGTTTTGGAAAAGGTTGTCATGTCTTTTCAAGAGTGTAGTGTGGCTCAGTAGGCCTGAGGAGGGAGGGTGTTTTCTTTTCTCAATAAGAAATCAATTCTCAATTCCCTGCCTCATTTGTTCCTGCTGGCAAACTCCTGTGGAGCCTTGAAATCCTGTTTAATAATTAAGCATGAAATGCAATTGATAATAGACTATTATGAGATGCAATTTGAAAAGGGAAGATAAGCTCATTGTGTAAATGAAATATCATTTCACATCACATATACTAAAGGACATTGCAGGAGGATCTGTCGGTCACACAGAGACCATATCTCATCTGTTTTCATGGGCAGACAAGAATTGACTGGGCAATGATGTATGCAGTTTGTGGACTACAATACTGGTAAAGTGATTAAGTATTTTTTTACTAGCTTGAGTCATCTGCTGTACGGACTTGGTTCTAGTCCCACACATTTAATGTGCGATAGCATAAAAAAACGTCAAGATCTTCAGAGACGTTGCTGACAGATGTCAGTCTTATAAATGTGGCTACTTACATAGTTGAATACTGAAAAAAAGGAAAAGTAGAAAGTTACAATACATGTGTAATTGAGGGTATATTAAAGGATATATATATTCAGCTTACCAAAGCACTGTTTGCCACTTACCAGTGTTATCTAGATATACAGAGGTAAAAGCGAAATGTAGTTTGGTGGGATTTGGTGGTAGGGCGCCTACCAATGGCAAGAGTTGTTTGGCAACCACCATTAAACAATAGAAGAAGAATTCAGGTAACTGATTTGGTTTTTCCGGCACAGAACATAGTTTTCATCAGTTTTCGTCATGTTTCCAGCAACAACAGGAAGTAGCTTCCAGCTAAAGAAAATTTCCGAACTAATATATGTGAAAAATCATTAAATTCCATGTGCAAATTCAGTTTCATCTACAAGCTGCTATGAACACATTTGTTGTCTGCTTTTGGTTAATGACAACACAGACACAGAAGAAACAGACACATATACTGTATGTGACATCTGAGACAGGTATGTCTTCAGTGTAAGGTTGTTGTTTACTGCTAATTTTAAGGTTTCATACAAAATGATTCACCTGGAATTTGAGCAGAAACGAATGAATCATTAGCCCACGAAACAGACCAATTTTGCAAAAATAATTCTCAGTGGATTTGAACTGTGGATCACATTTTGCCTTTCATCAGGTCTAGGTCATTGTGACACAGAGCTCAGTCTGTAAGTAGTATGCAGGGCAGTACACATGAAATGAGGTCAGTGAATTAATAAGCTATAAATTATTATCTTAAACCAATGTTACAAAAGAGACATCTCTCCTGAATGAAGAATCTCTCATTTAGAACAGTTGATTGGTATTTGTCTGGTCAAATAATGAATGAAAAAGCACACAATGCTGCAATGCTGGTCAAAAATATGTTTCAGTGGTAACGTGTCCTTTTCAATCTTTATCAAATAGAGCCTTGTTGAGATTAATTAGTTAAATAATGTTTGTATTTTCAAGACTGACAAGCCCAAAGTCTAAGTCTGTGGGGTGTATTTTCTCTGCCTATTGCTGTGCTCTTACTTCCTGTCACTGACGTCTCTAGTTTCTCAGTGAAAGCTGCAGCAAGAACAGGCAGGACAATTTAAATTGTACTGCGCTGTTATACAGAGTTGCTCAAGGTGCTTTACACTGAAACACAAGAGGTTTAGAAAGAACAGAAATAGCAGACAGCATCAGCATCAGGAAGCAAAGACAAACGTGAGAAAAATATATACAGAGGAATAAAACTGAAGTGCAGATCTGAAGAGAGCAGAAAGTACAGGCAGTGTTGAACTCTGATATACAGTTACAGTATTAAGTCTATTCACAGATCTCCTCACCGAGGTCTGCAGTGTTATTTTGTCTATCACCAAGTCACGTTTTCCTGCTCTTGTGCTGTCACCAACCTCCGGCAACATCTCTCATGTTACGTTCAAGGTCTTACAGACTGTAGGCAATCTCATTCAATACATCTCCCCCTTTTAAGACACATTCTTCACATTACATTACAGTCATTTAGCAGATGCTTTTATCTAAAGCAACTTACAATAACTGCATTCAACATTGAGATATACCCAAAAGTGCAAGAAGTAAACGAGTACATAAATGTTTATTAGAAAGCGGCGAAAATCACTTCAAGTGCTGGATGTCAGTGCTGAATGTAGGAAGGGCCTGAACGATTTGCAACATGGTAGGAGAGTACCAGTGCTTTAAATTTGATTTGAGCCGCTACCGGAAGCCAGTGCAGGGTGCGAAGGGTTTAAAAGTTAAAGACCAAACGAGCCACTGCATTAGGAGGGAGTTACTTCTGTGATCTGTGTGATCTTGTTCACACAGATCAATGCCTAACTTTTGCCATGGTCTAGAACAGGGATGTCAAACTCAAATACACAGTGGGCCGAATTTTTAAAAAAATGGTAAGTCCATACATTTCAATACAATAATTCTGGTCACTTCCTTCCTCTGATGACTTGCACTGCACTGGTTGCCAGGTTCAAGCTGACTCGCATATGATCATCAGTCATGGTGGGATGGTATTTGGATTTATTAATGAAAAATACGCGCAACAAATAATGCAGTAATGAAGGAGGTGGCACATGTCCTCATGTTTGAGTGGTCGTGTTTCCTCTGTGAGGAGGTTGGCAAAATCTCCTTGTGGTCTGGATCTCAGCTACGTGTCTTCAGTCTTTACACCGTTTGTTAAACGCTGACGCACACACGTCTCGCACTGCTCTGTGGAGCACGCGCACTGTCAAGTTGTGTCCATTCCTGACACACCATTCACGTCTCGAGCTCTGATGCTACGTTTCCGTATGTGGACAGGCGCACAGTGACACTCGTTAGATGTTGGACTGGTCGCGTCGTAATTTGCGCAATGTTTTTTGTAATTGGTACGCGATTTACCTGCACTACAGCCGAGATCTACTGGTCGTGATCGACATATTGGCCACCCCTGCTCTACAATATAATAACGAGTGATGCGCGTACTCGCAGGCCAGATTGACTTGCAAATGCATTGGCAGTGCATTGTGGGACTTGCAGTATTATGGTGGTGCGTGTAATATACTGGCAGGCCAGCTCGAATAGTAATTAGATATTATCATGTGGGCCAAAGATAATTCATTCAGGGCCGGATGTGGCCCGCGGGCCGTGAGTTTGACACATGCTGTCTAGAAGGTAATTCTGTTGGTTTTAATGGCTCCTTTCTCTGTGTATTTTGATTCTCCCTGCAGAACCTGCACTGGTTTACTTTAGCTGTAATGTCCTGAGAGATTTTTGGCCATCATACTGACTGGTTTGCTCTCTCCCTACACTTCACCCTTGATGTCCATCATTGATCCTCTCCACTATTTCTGCTTGCATAATGGTGGGAATTAAAATGCGATTTCTTCTGATCACTAACCCATTAACCACTGACAGTTCCCCTCTAACCTGTAAGATCTCTTACTGTCTCAGGTACTTTCTTTATGTACTCTGGCCAACCTGACTGGATGAACTGATGTACCAGCTGGGGGTCAGCCAAAGATTTCGGTGAAGCACCACCATCTCAAATCATCCCAAACCTGGCCTTTGGAATCGTGAGCTTGTTGTTTTATTTAATTAATTGGCTGAGACTTGGGAGGTGCCACCATCTGCCCACTACTGTCCACCACTGTTAACCCCCCAAATTCAATCCCCGCCTTGAATGGCTGCCCACTGGTCTGCATCTGTGTGGTGTGTTATGTACTAACATGTACTCATATGTGTTCATATGTAGAATGGGTGGAATGCAGAAAAGTAATTTCCCCTTGTGTAGACTAATAAAGGATTCGTCTTCTTTTTCTCATACTTTCTTGATTCTAAAAAAGTTGGAAATGGACAGAGAAAATGTTCATCTTAGTTTTAAATGCATGTTCAGCACTTATCAGATCAGAAACAGTTTTACCTTTGTCCTGCTGCTCACAGTTCAAGTGGTTCAGTTTCCCAGTGATGTCTGTCAAAAAAGCAAGGTCAAGTATCCACTCAGTGTCCTTGACCCACGAGTTGTCTTCCCCTTTGAACTGCATGATAACCCTTTGATAAAACCCTTTGATAAAACTCGTCCCCTGCCATCGGATTTCTGTATGTAGTAACAGTTCACCGTATTCAGCTGACAGCTCCTCCAACAGGACCTTGAAAATACTGTTGTCGGGCTTTGGAATGGATGCTATTCATTATTTTCACCATAGATGTCTTTACGTGACACAAATCACTTTTTCACATATTGCCTGGTGGTAAATGATGCAATGATAATGTACAAAATTTGAGAAGTCTGGGTCACATTTGCATTGAGAAAAAAAGCCTGTATGTTGGCCTGTCATTGAAGGAGCCTCGTCTGTAGGAACGATACCAGCTTTTCCAGTGGTACATTTTTCTTCACAAGAAACTTTTCACTCAACAATATGTTTTATTTCTTTTTTCTGCCTTATTTTCTTTGTTTCGTAGGGTAAAATGCCTCCTTGATGCATTCCGATTGCAGCAAAGAGATTGCAATGTCTATATGCGTGTGCGTGTGTGTGTATACCAATTTCTTTTAAGTGTTATGACTCAACAATTAAAACACTGAATTCCAGACAGTCAGAACCGATGAAGCCTCTTGAATGAGAACTGAAACATCTTCAAACTTGACCAAGTCCAGTTGCCTGCGTACATCGAGTACTACTTTTCAAGTTACCGTGACCTGGATGACTGAGAACCTACACACATACGCTCCAGAATAAAAAAAGAACAGTACAGTGAGCACATCATAACAGAATTGCTACAGGATGAATGCAAAATCGTGTATCTCATAAATATCACAGTTTGCTTCTTTCAGATGAGCAGTTGTGAAGATAGCCTAAATTGTAACCACTAAAAATGCAATATCAATTACCATACTTTTTAAAAAGTATGCATCAAAAACATTGGTCGTAATGATCGGCCAGGGCTTTGTTTGCGACGTAGTTTCCTCAGCCTTGCTGTAAACCATGGTTTGTTGTTGAATGTATGGAACGACTTGGTTGGTACACACGACTTCTCAGAAGGTGAGGTCGGATGTCACAGAGTTAGCAAAACTAAGTGAGGCTCCAGTGAGATTTGAACTCACGACCCCTGGTTTACAAGACCAGTGCTCTAACCCCTGAGCTATGGAGCCACTTATGCCCAGAACATGAATATTTCCAGAAGTGACACTTTGAGTGACAAATTCTCTCATTCACAGAATCAGTCATGCCCACAGCATCTGGTTATACAGCAGCTGTTTGCCAATACATTAAAAGAGATCAGTGCAACTGGTCTGTAGTCATTCAGTTCTGTGAATTTCTTTGGGACTGGAATAATGGTGGAGTGTTTGAATCAAGAGGGAACTTCACACAGCTCCAGAGATCTGCTGAAGATCTGGGTGAAGATGGGAGCCGGCTGATCAGCACAGACCTTCAGACACGAGGCTGTGATACCATCTGGACCTAATACTTTCCTCATGTTGTGTCTCTGGCAGAGCTGGCTCATCTCCTCTTCACATATGATGAGTGGGTTCTGAGTGACAGAGGGGCGAGGATCAGGGTGTGGTGGGGGCTATTGTAGACCTGTGGTGACTGAGTGAAGTACTTCTCAAAATTACAGTTACAGGCATTCCGGTCATTAGGCTTTGTTCACCACAGCAGGAGGGAATGGCTGCTCTGATCTGCTCACGGTGTTGTTGGCCTGCTTGTACAGGATCCTGTCCCCACCTCTGTAAGTGTCCTCCTTGGACTGACGTAGTTTCCTCAGCCTTGCTGTAAACCATGGTTTGTTGTTGAATGTATGGAACGACTTGGTTGGTATGCAGAAGGTGAGGTAGGATGTTACAGAGTTAGCAAAAGGTAATGAGGCCCCAGCGAGACTTGAACTCACGACCCCTGGTTTACAAGACCAGTGCTCTAACCCCTGAGCTATGGAGCCACTTCCCTGTGACAAAAATATGGCCAGAGGTGACACTTTTAGTGACAAATTCTCCCTCATCTCTTTCACCAAATCAATCATGCCCACAGCATCTGGTTATACAACAGCTGTTTGTCAATACATCAAAAGAGATCAGTGCAACTGGTCTGTGGTCATTCAGTTTCTTGGGGACTGGAATGATGGTGGAGTCTTTGAATCAGAAGGGAACTTCACACAGTTCCAGAGATGTGTTGAAGATCTGGGTGAAAATGGGAGCCGGCTGGTCAGCAAAGGCCTTCAGACACGCGGATGTTTTACCATCTGGACCTGGTGCTTTCCTCATGTTGTGTCTCTGGAATAGCTGGCTCACCTTCTCTTCACGTACGATGAGTGGGTTCTGAGTGACAGAGGGGCGAAGATCAGGGGTTGTCAGAAGGTGGTGTGTTGACCTGTGGTGATTGAGGGGTGTGAAGTGCTTCTTAAAACTACAGTCGTGGTCATCAGCCAGGGCTTTGTTCACCAATGAGGAGTTCAGGGTGTTGTTGGCCTGCTTTTACAGGATCCTGTCCCCACCTCTGTAAGCGTCCTCCTTGGACTGACGTAGTTTCCTCAGCCTTGCTGTAAACCATGGTTTGTTGTTGAATGTATGGAACAACTTGATTGGTATGCCTATGTTTTCCAAGAAGGTGAGGTAGGATGTCACAGAGTTAACAAAAGGCGATGAGGCCCCAGTGAGATTTGAACTCACGACCCCTGGTTTACAAGACCAGTGCTCTACAAGACCAGTGCTCTAAGCTGGGGAACAATAGTCTGTATGGGGGGGGGAAGAAGAAAGAAAGAGGGGGAAGAAGGGGGAAGGAGAAAAATGAAGGAAAAGAGGAAATTTTGAGAAAATGAGGATGGCTTACGGCAAAGATGGAGAAAGATGGACACGGGGCAACGTGATTGGAGGAGATTTATACAGACGCTCGGTCTCGAGCTACCGCTATGGAGCCACTTCCCTTAGACAGGAATATGGCCAGAGGTGACACTTTTAGTGACAAATTCTCCCTCATCTCTTTCACCAAATCAATCATGCCCACAGCATCTGGTTATACAGCAGCTGTTTGTCAATACATCAAAAGAGATCAGTGCAACTGGTCTGTGGTCATTCAGTTTCTTGGGGACTGGAATGATGGTGGAGTCTTTGAATCAGAAGGGAACTTCACACAGTTCCAGAGATGTGTTGAAGATCTGGGTGAAAATGGGAGCTGGCTGGTCAGCAAAGGCCTTCAGACACAAGGATGTTTTACCGTCTGGACCTGGTGCTTTCCTCATGTTGTGTCTCTGGAATAGCTGGCTCACCTTCTCTTCACGTACGATGAGTGGGTTCTGAGTGACAGAGGGGCGAAGATCAGGGGTTGTCAGAAGGTGGTGTGTGGACCTGTGGTGATTGAGGGGTGTGAAGTGCTTCTTAAAACTACAGTTGTAGGCATTCAGGTCATCAGCCAGGGCTTTGTTCACCAATGAGGAGTTCAGGGTGTTGTTGGCCTGCTTTTACAGGATCCTGTCCGCATCTCTGTAAGTGTCTTCCTTGGACTGACGTAGTTTCCTCAGCCTTGCTGTAAACCATGGTTTGTTGTTGAATGTATGGAACGACTTGATTGGCATGCATATGTTCTCCCAGAAGGTGAGGTAGGATGTCACAGAGTTAGCAAAAGGCAATGAGGCCCCAGCGAGATTTGAACTCACGACCCCTGGTTTACAAGACCAGTGCTCTAACCCCTGAGCTATGGAGCCACTTTGAACCAATACACACCTCCAAGCATGAAAATTTCCACATGTACAAGAATACGCAGTTGCATTTTCATACTGGGTCAGATACATGGACAGAAAAGGGGTAAGGGGTAGACCCCCAGACAGTCCAGACCACATCCACTTTCATGACCAGAAAGAAACATTGTTGCAAAAGGCAACATTATGCTTTCAGAGATGTGTTGAAGATCTGGGTGAAAATGGGAACTGGCAGATCAGCACAGGCCTTTAGAGAGGAGGCTGTGATATCGTCTGGTATCCTGTCCCCACCTTGGTAAGCATCCTCCTTGGAGGCTCCTAAGCCTTGCTGTAAAACATGGTTTGTTGTTGAATGTATGGAACGACTTGTTTGGTATGCATATGTTCTCCCAGAAGGTGAGGTAAGATGTCACAGCGATAGCAAAATGTAACAAGCTCCCAGTAAGATTGGAACTCACGACCCCTGGCTGACAAGATCAGTGCACTTACCCTTGAACTATGGAGCCACTCGAGAGAGTCTGATGCCCCAAAGCATGAATATTGCCAAATGTTCATGCTATGTCAGAGACATGCACTCTTAGTAGACAAGGGTAGATCTCCAGAAAGTCCAGGCCACATCCACTTTCTTAGTTGGCTGCAAAAATATTATATAACGTCACATCTTTACTTGATCAACCTTTTATTGTTGTTACTTTTGTTGATGACCATGAAGAAAGACTGTTGCAGAAGGTAACACTGTGCCTTCTGTAAAATTGTGAAGCCACAGCTGGTAGACATTTGTGGTAAAGTGTAACTGCAGAAATAGATATATAGATAGATAGATGACTTTATTCATCCCCAAAGGGAAATTAAGTAAAAGTTGTTGTCAGAAGTGGGATGAGATGTCCAAAGGTCCTGGAAATGTCATTCACGCAACATGTGACACTTGAACAAAATTCAGTGTGATACCTTCTCTCATCTCTTTTTCAGAATCAATCATGCCCGTAGCGTTTTGTTATACTGTACCTGTTTGTCAATATGTCCCATCAATATCACTCTGTACAGACGGGTAAGTCATGACAGGAGCCATTAGTTTTCTTGGAAATAGGTCTGAAATACTATATCTACAAAAGCTCTTGTCTTTAGCCTCTGGACTTTTCACTGCAGTTACACCTACAGCACTTTTTCTTATTCTCTGTGGCAGCCATTTCCTGACTGTCCTGACACTATGGTGAATATGTGCTCTCCCAAACTTGAACAGGAGTTAATGTTCTGTGTGACGCTCCCATTGTATTTGTCACACCACCAAAATACAAGAGAGTATAGGCTATATAAAATCTGTCTAAAAATATTTTGTTTCATTTCAGAAAAAATAAAAAAAAACATTTCAACTTCACCAAGAGCTAGCAAATTGGCTCCCAAGACATTTCCTCTTTGAAGAGACTGGAATCCAACAAGTCCTGGCTGCTCATTTTTAGGTCGGTTGTACTCAAACAGCAAAACATAGCAAAATGAGAATCTTGAAAACAATGTCAAGTGCAGCAGTGAAACCTGTTTACACCCTTGTTTGAATAGTGGTCTATGGTCTTATCACTGTATTCGTCCTGATGTTGTGAGGCAGGGACTTCAATGTGTGCGTCTGTCTGTGCTTTGACAACAAGGAGTCAGTGTTAGGGAGGGGGAGGAGAGGAGAGAGAGCCGGTTGGTTATTCACTCTGACAGTGAGACAGAAATAGAGAATCAAAGATGGAGAGAGGGAGAGAAGTGGAGTAGGGAAGAAGAGAGTGTTTTGAGGCTTATGCCTTGGAAGTCTTTCCATGTAATGTCACAAGCTGTGCTCTTCATAGTCCTCAAAATCCCATCACCACAAGCCACGTGGTCATGTGGTAGGCATCACTGAGGGATAAGGTGGTGAATGCGAGCGCTATTATGAGGGAGATTACAGTGAACCAGGTCCACTCAGCAGGGACATGTGGGACTCTCTATTTGCATGTTTGGTTAGCAGCAGCTAAATGACACAGGACGTCCTCCTCTGGTCTTTTATTTTGTTATGGTGCCTGGTCGAGGGATTGGGTCTTGCGCATTTTGTGCCTGGTAAAATCTGGATGAAAAAGCTGAAAAAGATTTTAAAAGAATCTTATCTGCATATAAAAAATGTAAGTTTATTTTAATGGATGGACCCACAATTCTTGCATCTTCTTAAATGGCTAACTTTGCTTGCAGCAGATTAAATCAGCTGGAGCGGTGATTTACTGTAGGCCTGTAAAAAACAGGTTACAAAAGCCAGTTTTAATTTAAATTTGTCTTCAGAGAACAATGTCAAATCGACAGCCCCACAGAAGAAGGACCAGGTTGGCGAAAACCCAAATGAGCCTTGCAGGTTGTGATCCATTGAGAGTCTCTTGGCTGTGGTTCATTCAGATGCTGTTTGGCTACAGAGCAAAGCAATAAAACACCAAACAGGGAAAAAAACATTGGCGACAGCAGAGATTACACCTTGTGATGACATGTGAAGGACCTGCTAGATGAAACCAAATTATGATCATGCACAGTAAGTATGCATGCTGCCACGAGTACTTTGTGAAACCATTATGTTTCAAGTTCCTGTAGGATGAGTCGTTTATCTGATTCTGAAAGACACATGTAGGTAATTGTTATCGACTGAGGTACAGATGGCAGTGAAACACTGGGTATACTGGTGGTTACTGTTTTGGTCACGCGTGTAGCTGCACAGCATCATTTCTGCGTCTGCATCTCATCAGCTTTATGAGATATGATATGAGCAGCAATTCAATCTGGGAAGGATTTGTAGTTTAAAATCACATGCATGGATTCAGAGTCAGTGGAATCCTTCCAATCTGAATCAGTCTGTGAATCCTTCTGCTGAGGGAAGCAGGTTAATGACTACGTGTGGAGTGGAGCACACAGACATTAATGCAACAACTAAATGCTATGGCTGTGTCCGAAATCGCCCCCTAACCCCTACTCCCTACTCCCTATATAGGGAAATAAACGTAGTGCACTATATAGTGAGCTCAACAGAAAAATCTTTCGGACACTTTCGGACACTACTCTCAGCGCCGGTAATTACGCCATCGCTGTCGCACAATTAAAACGTACCACATTATTGTCATCTCACAAAA
>JAFBJQ010003059.1:93196-147694 GCA_016785345.1 Trinectes maculatus
ATATGTATGTGTGTGTGTGTATGTACACAGGTTTTGTGCCTGCAGGCAGCTCTAACCACCACAGTCAGGTGTGTTGCATAAGTAGCAAGCTGTCATTGCTGAAATTCTAATGATGTATTCTGTTAAGCAGCGAAACTATGTGAAGGTTTATCTTGAGTTAACAATTCATTTCTGAAAGAATGAAAAAGAGTCTTTGGAGACAACAGAAAAGCTCCTGTCGCCACACAGCTAACCAGAGACACAATGTAAAAAGACCCGTGTTAGCAACAGTAAGCTACAAGCTTAAGACAGCTGTGGTACTGATGAATAAGGGCCACACACTGAGGCAATGAAAACCATATTTCTTCTTTTTCTGCAAGTACATAACTAAGCTAAGGGTGTGCTAGCGCAAATCAAAATGTCTGCTAATTAAAAATAGCAGGACCCCTTTTTCCTTGTGGACGTTTGCTGGTTTTTTGTTCAGTAAGCCAAAACACATGTGTATGAATCTGTCTGAGAAAAACCTTGTTAGCATGAAAGCTAACAGAAGCGCTGTTTCATGGCTCTTTTATCTGCCTCTCTACACAAACAGAAACAGCAACACTCCACTGGTTAAACTAAGATGAATTACACTGTAATGTTTGCAGTGAAAGGAAATAATAAATTAAATGTAATGAATTCATGTGTAAGCACAATAACAAGCCCTGCATAAGACAAAAATATTAATTTTTAACACTCATGCTAAGACATTTCTGTGTTAGCATAACTCTTTCTGAATGTTTTTAGACCGGAATTGTTGACATTCTGTTCACTGCCAGTGACACTCTTCTTCTGTGGTCAAACAGTGGCTCCTCTGTTCTGCCACCTACAGCTCTGGTGCAAAGTGCAGTCAGTCAATCGAACCACTGTTTTCCTAAAAAGAAAAAGCTTCGTCTGGAAGGCTGACAAACAAACCAGCACTGTGGTGTATAGACATCAAAACAAAGTGGCACACATGATGCAATGCAAAAGCATTTGTTTGCTATAATGCCAGGAATACATATAGTTAATTATTTTTATCAATATAAAACATTTTATCCTCAAACCAAACCTGGATTTAACTTTGTCTGTGGAGCAACACAATCATTTAAAATTGCTCAGTTTATTGCCAGGGTAAATTCCAACACGGTGACGCAGCAAATTCAAATCCAAAAGGGCACCGCTCCAGGGGTTTGTGAGGGAGATGCACCCCCCCCCGCCAAAACTTCCCTTTTCCCTTGGCAGAGTGCCCCACAGCCCTGTGATTGAATGCCATCTGACATATTTTCAATAGGTTTGTCACCTTTTTCCTGTACTTGTGAATATACATCAGAGCAGCTGGTGTCTCTAGAGAGCTGTCCAATGCGTCCTCTTCCTTTCAGCTCTCTGATGCTGTCCATAAGCTGCAGCTCTGCAGATGGAAATGTGGAGGGAGAGCTGATCTATAAACCCTCTGGCTGTAACTGGAGTAACTTTTCATACAACACAGGGGAACAAAATAAAGTATAAAATGAGGAAGGTGCAAACCAAATGTTGATTGAAGGACTTTCATCAGTGGGGCCATCTTGCTTTTCACTGAAAGCGAGGATTGTTGAGTTGTTTAATTGGGCTGTATTCTTGCCATTGCTCAGTCTACCTTAAATCCTCTCTCTCCATTTCATAACATAACGTAAGGTTTTATTTGTGTCCTGCACTGACAGGACAACCACAACCTCTCATTCATCAAGTGTAGCACAGTCGGGATATTAGATATAAGTTGACTGTGGCTAACAGTAAGCCAATGGCCTTTGACAAAACACATTTAGGGATGATCGATATACGTAATGAGGTCTGGCTAAGAGAGTAACTCACCTTAATCACTACAAACATACGGAAGTGGTGGTGGCAGCTGATACCTGCAATAAAGTCAAGCTTTTAAGTTATTATTACACTTTAATTAAATGTCCTCGTAAGAACTGCTAATGCAACATGTTACATATCACAGCTGATCACTGAAAATGTCAGTGATCAGTGATTCATATTCCATGTTCCATATTCCATGTTCACCAGTATATGAGTTAAACTTGTAAACCAGTACAGTGCCGCCAGATCCGGTGTACAGCAGCTTATGGATGGGGAAAACAAACCCTTTCTGAAAACAGTGATATACATGTGATTTCCAGTCATACCTGGGAACCATGCGGATTGGACTTTGCAGCACAATGTTACCTGCTATTGTAAGACAATACCTTAAATAACATAAAGATAAAAATATTATGTAAGTAAGTACCTGATACCTCAAACCATCTGCTTTATTGATTTAGATGCAGATATTTGTTTACATAAATATTTCCAGTAGGAAAGTGTGTGTGTGTGTGTGTGTGCGTGTGTGTGTGTGTGTGGGCAGCACCACGACCTATAATTGCCCCAGAGGAGCCTGAGCAGCTGTTGTCTCAGTTGAGTGGGAAAAGGGGATTCCTCCCGCTGACTTGACACAAGCGTTCCAGCATTGTTCAATTAGGGAACCACCAAGGGGGGGAGGTGAGGAGGGAAGTGTTTGGGTTCATGGCCCTGCATCTATCTGCACCCAGAGATAGACAATTATTTCTAATTATGTCAGCAACTTCACGTGAGACTGTAATAACCCCTGTGTAAGAGAAACACACCCACATGCTGCATGTCACTTTTTATTTAACCCTCGAGGAGACACAATTAATTTACGACCTTCATCAGCCTTCGTATTAGTGTCCTGTAGGAAGGAAATTACAACGTTAGAAGACTTTCCCAACAAGTCAGAATTAACACTAATACAGGTTACCTGCCAGTGCCTTCCACAAAATATGACAAATTAATATGAATGCGGCTTGACTATGTATTATCAGCTTATATTATTTTAAGTTAATTACATCTTAAAAATGCAGATATGTCTTGGTTTCCATTTAAGCTGCACTAAAATATTTTTAAAACATGACGCTCTGTTCATGCAAAAAGATTCTGCAAAAAGAGTCCAGAATGAAATAGTTGCCTCTCCTAAATGTCCTGTGCTGTTCAGCATCTCGTTATTATCTTTGTCTGCTGCAGAGCTGCTTTTTATTGCCAGATCACTGACACAGCAGTTGGCTGCTTTACCTGATAAAGACAGTAAGTGAGAATCAAAACAGTAACACTGTGGGCCATAAAAGAGAAACACTGCCATTACATTTGCTTCAGAGCTCCACAGAGACACAGGGGGAGTGCAGAGTGAGGTAATAATTCTCCCTGACTTCATTACTGTGACTGACACCTTTTACATTAAACACACAATCATGTGATCCATTTCTAATATAAAAATATTTATTGCTGCAGGTGTAATCAGCTGACTTATATAATCTCACTTAAAGTATTGGGGAAGAGTGTGACATTGGTTTGTTTGGAAATGACTGTAGGAAACTGGAGAGACAACTACATGGAGATGCTGCCCTTTCCTCCCTGCTCCTCTGCCCTGTGAGGTGACTGTGAGGTCATTATGGCTCAGTGTATTCATCGATGTGGCCAAAATGTCCCAAAACATCAGAAACGTCTTTCTGTCTGGGTATAAATTGGAGCTAGTTAACGGAATGAGTCTGCTGAACAGTGGTTAAGTCTTGTTGAGAAACACAATCGCCAGAAGCAGACAGAAAATAAAACCTTTTGAAAGTCTAGAAATGTCAGCAACTTGTGTAAGTAATTGATCAGCAGTTCTGTCAAACCCCTGTGGAGATATTGTGGGTAAAGCAGCAAAACCTGTTTGAATGATCCCCTTAAACTGTGTAATTAAACGAAAGGCTTGTGAAAGGAAACTGCAATAACACTTTTTATATTATCCAGGAAGACAAAAATAATAATAATAAGCAATAAACAGTAAACAGTAAACATATTTTGACATGATGAGTCCTGAGCTAATGGTTCATAAAAACACAACGCCTCTCAGGAAACTAAACACAAAGGGGATGGAAACTGAGACTTTCTGAATTACAAACAATAAAGATGGTGACAATGTAGTGATGTGATTACACTCATTCATATCATCACTACAACTAAACCCACACAGCTATCTGGTCACACATTTAGGCTTCAAACTAAATGAGTCTGCAGTTTCTAATGCAGCCCCTCTATAATTTTTACTAGAGAGCAACACATGGCTTTAGAGACTGGCTTTAATAACATACGTATAGCTGAATGAAAGCCCTGGTGGTGGCACCGGGTACTGTGAAAGTGAATCTCAGCTGGAGGTCTTGAAGTCATATGTGAAATTGAAAAAGTCGGGATCTATTCTGAGCCGACCTGCTGATTATGAAACGAGGAGTAAGTGCAGAGAGTGCAGTGGGAGTTGTTGGTAAAGTCCAGCACGACTGTCTTTCTTGATCATGTTCTCCTCCTTTCTTCTCTGGTCCTCTCTTCATCCATTCTCAAGGCAGGATCCCATGCCCTTTTGTCCCCTGAGGCCCTCTGCATAGCTCATTTATGAAGCCTGGAAATATCTGCCAACTTGGCTTTCCCAGGCTGTGTCCGAAATCGCCCCCTAACCCCTACTCCCTATATAGGGAAATAAATGTAGTGCACTATATAGTGAGCTCAACAGAAAAATCTTTCGGACACTTTCGGACACTACTCTCGGCGCCGGTAATTACGTCATCGCTGTCGCACAATTAAAACGTACCACATTATTGTCGTCTCACAAAATACTTGTTTGTTTACCACTGCATTTTTATTCAATTAGAGGCTTTTGATTACTTTCCTGTACTTTTTATTTTCGTATTTTGTTATATTTTATAATATTTATGTATATTTCCCTCTCGTCCGTCCGACATTTTTACCTCCGCACAGCCCAGAGAATTTCTGGCAATGCATGATGGGATATCTTGGTCCGGTGAGTGACCACTGGATGTACACTACATTTCGCGGTGAATTGTGGGATACATTGAGTGCACTATATAGTGGACATGCTATGATCCCTAAGCTTTCGGACACCACTACAAAATGGCCTGCTCACTATATAGTGCACTATATAGGGGTTAGGGGGCGATTTCGGACACAGCCATGGCTTTAGTGACTGGCTTTAATAACATACGTATAGCTGAATGAAAGCCCTGGTGGTGGCACACGATACTGTGGAAGTGAATCTCAGCTTGAGGTCTTGAAGTCATATGTGAAATTGAAAAGTCTACACAGAAAAAGTCGGGATCTATTCTGAGCCGACCTGCTGACTATGAAACGAGGAGTAAGTGCAGAGAGTGCAGTGGGAGTTGTTGGTAAAGTCCAGCACGACTGTCTTTCTTGATCATGTTCTCCTCCTTTCTTCTCTGGTCCTCTCTTCATCCATTCTCAAGGCAGGATCCCATGCCCTTTAGTCCCCTGCGGCCCTCTGCATAGCTCATTTATGAAGCCTGGAAATATCTGCCAACTTGGCTTTCCCACTGACCCCCTCCCTAAAATAGCCATCCCACTGTGCAGCAACATAACCAGGTCACGTCCGTCCTCTTTAGAAGAATTTAAAAAGCTCAAAAACTCGAGTCCACAGACAATGTGTGTCAACTGAACGAGGCCCTTTAATGTTGTTTGTGACATTCAAATGAAGAAAACAGACTGTGAAGACAGAATGAAACCCACTGGGGTGGGGAGAAATAAAGAAAGACAGCAGCATAACTAAGTGAAGTAAAGTCCTTTCCTGCAGGCTGCAGATATCACGAATTTAAAAATTTAAACATGATTTACTGAGCATTATTATCAGAAAAGTCACACAGAATTTACAGGCTGTTAGACATTCATCCCATCCTAATATCGTATCACTTGTTCTACCCATCCATCGAAATATAAACTGCTCAATATTCTCATGCAATTTGAACATCGTAATTCATATTTGCTGCATAGTAATATGCCTTGAGAGGAAAAATAAATCACACTCGACCCCCTCGCAGTAATTCACAAGTCTTTATGGGTTCTTTGTTTCTTCCAGTCTGTCACTAGCATGGCTGCGTAGCATGGAACTATAAATGTAGGAAATGACTCACATTATATTCCACATTAGTCATCCCGGTCACCAGGTAGTATCACCTGGAGGTGATCCCATTGCTTAGCTCTGCACACCTGGCAACTGGCCACGTCTGAGTCAAGGCCCTTTTTGGTGAACTAAGGTGCACTATGCGATCCTGCATGGTTTCATTGACAATTTCATTTTCGTCTCAAATCACAGGCATCTCCCCCTGATCCGCTAGCTGCCTGCCCGAGACCGGGCTTTTTCACAATGTATTCAGGGAGACAAAAATGAAATTGTGCTTAAACCATGCAGGATCGCACAGTGCACCTTTCATTTCTATACATGCTAAGCAGCCAATTAATCGAAGTCTGCAGCTAAGTCAGTAGCTCTGTGAGACTCTAGTGGAGGCCCTCCTATACAAATTGACTTGCCATAATTTGTGAATGTGGGCTCAACAAAAAATGGATTCGATTTGATAATTGCATTGGTTTCATATTATTGCATCTAGTTATTTATTGGCTCAAAGCACCTTTCTTTAAGAGGCCGTAGATAAATGGTGAATGTCTGTCTTGCAGTGGGCCTTGTGATGGACTGAATGAGTAGCGAGTAAGTTCTGTTCCTGAAATATCTTTCTTTCCATGAAAACAGACATTTAGATTACTCAGTTCAAGCAGAATAATGCTAAACTCTTGTAAACCATTTGATTATACTTTTTCTGCAATGTCAGCAGTACACTACATAACACACTATCTTCCAACATATGACATACAGTACAACGTGAAAGCAGGTTGCTGCAGTAATACAGGAGTAAATTGAAGCATGAATCTAGCAGTTCAGCAGGTTTGACATTATCTCCTGTGCTGACAGTGAGCAAAGCTCATCGAAACACAGCTGCTCTCCGAAGAGCTTTCTTATGTACATAATGGTAAGAAGAAATTAGAAACATTTGTTCATATTATATTGACACAAATGCTTAATTGTGATTTCTGCACACAAAATCCAATTGAAGGCCATGAGGCTTTCCTTTCACATAACAAATATTTGTCGACATAATAAATGCTCAAGCTAGCAGACGAGGACAAACATTTGCAAGGACAGTCCACTTCGATGATGCTCAATATATTAAAAGGTTTATTTTCGAATTCTGTTAGTACTTTATCAACTATTCATCAGTGTCTTTAATTTGGTTTAGTTGTGTACATGTGGGTGTTTTATCATTTTGTCAGCATTGCCACTGATTGTAAGTTGCATTTTTGTTCATTTTCAAAAGATGTTGCTTAATCTTTGTTCAGTTAATATTCTTGGTCTATTAAACTGTTCTACATTCTACTGTCTCACTTAAGGAAATTGATTTTATATAGTATAGTATATTATAAAAGGTAGAATATTAAATCCTTGTTGGCCTGGGCAAATTAAAATAGCCTAACCTTTTAGAGCGCCTGTGGGAGTTGACATGAATGGCGTTTTGAAGAGATTCATGTTTATTTTTAGATGTTTTACAAAAAACAAATGTATAAAAAAATAGCCATGTCACTACAGATAAAACCAATTAAATTAATATAAAATGAAAAAAAAAATTCTAATGTTTTGTATCTCATCTGAAGAATCCCTGCTGGAATTCCTGCTGCTACTTTGCTTTAGTTATTTAGAAGACGATGAGCCATGCAAAGACCCCTATGGGTTGCTTTTGTTTGAGTTTTACCGTTTTACCATAAGCATGATAAAGTAGGAGGTAAGACTTATGATTCTTATGGATGTGTTAGGACCAGCACCACATGCTCCTGCCCCGCCAGTCAAACGTCTTCCTTTTCTTCTTCTTTGTTTATCTTACTGATGTTTATTAGTTTTTAAAAGTAACTTAAATGTTACAGTTGGGTTTTGATATTGAGAATGCAGGTCTGTGTGCATGTTAACACTTTATTATATTATTAAGAAAATATTATTGTATTATAAAATATATATTCTTTAAGGACCGAATGTTGTGGTCCTGTGTTTTTGTCGTATTGTTTGTGTTTTGGCTACAGTATTTGGTTTTGTTTTGTTTTGTTTTGTTTCCCCCTTCCTTGTATCTGCCTGTTGGGTTTTCTCGCTCTACCGTCTGGAGACGTAGAGTCGTAGACTTAGTAAATAAATATTTTGTTACTTCTTAAGTCAGTCTGCAGTATTATTGGGATCCAGCCACACACGACTCCTGACATCAAACACCAATAGAGCAGGATCAAACAGCAAATTCCACTGTGCTCCTCATCGCTGTTAATGAATAATTAAGCAGCCTTGAATAATACAATTTACTTCATTGAAATCCTAATATATTGAACGACTGTCAGGGGCATCTCCAGCTACATTCGACTTAAGCATATCTTTTGCATTTTGTTGCATTTTGTCATGAGCGTTTTTACTGTCTTGCTTGTTTCCTCTTTTATCAGTCTGAAAAGAATCAGTACTGACGAGGACAATTGGAAAAGTTTAATTTGTTGTTATTTTTCTTTTAAAAAAGAAAACTAAATTCACCTATTCAAAACCCTCACTGATACTGATACTTTTACAAAATATAACAAAATCAAACCTGGCCACAATAAAATCCATCTTAGGAAAACTAAACTAAAGGGGCTATTTACCAGAGCTGTCAGACTCAGTTAAGTGCATGTCAGGCTTAAATGTCAGGTTCATCTACAGAATGTGTGCTTTAGTGATATTGTACCCATTAGTAGTGCTAACGCTTGTCCTCACTCAAATATATGTACAGATGATAGCAATGTGAGCAGGAGGTTAATGCATTCACTTCTTTCTTTATAAATGGCTGGATGTAAACAGTGTGCAACAATCATACAAGTGAAAGCATATTAACATCTTCAGTGTCACGGCTGTGTCCTCCTGGTTCACCTCTGCCCTCAGTAGTTTTCCACTCTTCCTGCCTCTGCTTCACTCCTCCCCTCAGCCACGCCTCCTCATCAGCTCAACTCTCCTCACCTGGTTTCACAGCTGCAGCTCATCTCATCAGCCTGGCATATAAGCTCCTCCACCTCGTGTTCAGCCTCAGCGTCTTCGGCGTCTGCCTGCTCTCCTGGTTTGGACTCTCCTGCCTGGCCTCGACTACTCTGCAGCCCTCACCATACCGGGACCTCTGCCTCGTCTGCCTGCTGGCTTGGTTTTGACTCCCACGCCTGTAAATAAAAAGACATTTCCAACTGTCCTCTAGCCTTGAGTGTTGCATTTGGGTCCCACACACCCCCGTTACATTCAGTCAGGATTGATGGACCTGGACCTATGTGCATAGAAATAAGGAAACCAAACTTGATTTGATTTGATTTGATTTGATTTGCATGTCTTACCTGAAAACACAGGCTAATTCCTGATCTCTGGACATAACAGCTAATTTTGCTCCCAGTCATTTTAAGACGTTTCTTGCTTCTCCCTATGAACAGAACTATTTTGTACACAACACTTTATTTTCATTTAATCCTACATGCTGGATGACACTTTTTATCAATGAATGTTAAGCTTAATTTAATGGTGCGGATAAGTGGGCGATGGTTTTACATTGATGAATTCATGACTAATGCATTTTCCATACTGCCACACAAATGAATGTATATTCCTGGATGACTTTGTGCAGAAGTTTTATAGGCGGAAGATCTGAGGGTCGGAGGATGATGCTTGTGGTGGTGGTGTTGCCATGGAGGAGGAGTGTTTCTTGTTTTGTTCATGGCTTTACAATGTACTACAGAGGAGAACATGAGAGAAACCACTTCCACTTCCATTTCGCTGTCTTCTTTTTTCTGATGGTGAGTCCAACCAGTTTAGTAAAAAAAACAACCAAACAAAAAAAAAACTTTTAAATTGCTAAAAGTCCTCCTATGATACTAGGCACAAAAAAATTAACACCGTTCCCTCTAATGTTGCAAAGATCATTAGGATTACTAGAGAGCTAATATTGCTTTTTCTAATGAAGTGAATTCAATTGAAGGCAGACTTTGTAACTGATAATTGATTTTGTGGTCATTAGGTGGGATGTAACAGGATGGGCCGACAGCATCCAACTCCAGAACCATTACTGAGCACATGGCACCAGTCCCACTGGAGAACCACGACCCTGACAGCTCATTTAAATCGTCCAGCCATTTGATGAAACTTTTATTTCTACACGGACGCTACTTTGTGCTTTTAAGGTGCCATTAAGTGCTTCGACCCCAATGAAAAGGACAAGCCCCAGTTGCTTCATCAGCTCCAGCTGTTTTGTTTATCTGCAAAAGTTCAGGTTCCTCCTCAACAATGGCAGACTGCTGCTATTGATAATTGAACTTAAGTTTCCCTCCTATTACGTGCTTGTTGAACAGCAATCTACCACTTTGCCATCTGTTTATGTTAGTGTTAATCATATCTATTCTCCTACATTATTGTTCCAGATGGCCTCTGTAATTGCGTCGCATTGCATTGTTTCTTCTGCAGATGTTTTATGGAGCGGTTTGGGAGCACAGCCAGCTTTGGCTTGATAAATTGCTGGAATGGGTAATGGGAAAATAACCGTTTTCACAGGCTGGATCCAAGTTTTTGCCACGAGTCACATCAGCACTCAAATTGCCGCTAATGGGCGTGGGTAACCATGGAACAACCGGGGGCCATATTAGCATAGTTCCACAAGATGGAAGAATCCAAATTTAGACAGCGGCAGCGATTCGATCCACAATGGTGGAAAAAAACAAACAAACCCAGATCTCTCTGCAAACAGAATGTTGAAAGAGCTGCAAAGGTACTTTATGCAGGGGCTTCTCATTATTTTGGATGGAGGAAGAACCATAGACTATGGCAGTGGCAGTGATAGCAGCTGCAGCAATAGCAGCAGGGGTTTCAGTTCCAGGGATTAGGTTCTTGTAGATGTTCTCTCGCTGCTCTGTTTGTTTTACAATATATCGAGAGGCTGGAAATATCCAGAGCATACAGGAAACCGTTTCACTCTCATGAAGGCAGTGCCACTCCAATAGCTGCCATACTGTGTAACAGATTTGCCATTAATTTGAAGAGTCACATAACCTTTAAGGCTTATGAGTAAAATATGACACAGTGGCTGTATAGACTGCCTGAACCGCATCCTATTTTCCCTAATCGCCTGTGTGAGCACAACACCGCTGATTCAATCTGAATTTGACAAATGCTGCTGACTAGAGGAGGACAGCTCTGGCATCCTACATAGCAATTTTGAAAACAGCCTCATTTTCCCTGCACCATTGTCTGCATAGCAATAGTGCCTGCGATGAACTGGAATCACATTATCCTGCAGCTACCTGAGCATCAGCTGTGTTGTCTGATACACCACCAGGGGAAATGAGGGTCACCGAGACTCCCCTGGACTCTGATTGATCTACTCAGACTAGGCAAAGGTCAAACCATGACTTCAGCTCATCAGCTGAGACGCCCCAACCAGCCAAAATCGTTTTAGAAAAAGGTGGCGTAAAAGTGTAGGCTTGTTTTCAAAAGACAAGTGTACACCACACAATTCTTTTTCATCATTCACAGTCAGCAATAACTAATTCTCTTTGTTGTTGTGTCAGTGGTGTCAAATGGGCTTATCTTAGGGGCCAGAGTAATATAACAGCTCTTAATACTTAATGAGAATCATCGTGAATATAACTGCAAGCAAAATCATTTCTCGACATCCACACACATTCCAGAGGCCATGCTTATCTACATTAAAAGTTTGTATTCAGCAAAATTCTCTTCTTGCCACTTATTATTTAATGAGAAATTGTAGCTATTATTGTCCCATTCACAGAACCAGGCAGCAGCAAAAGAAAGTGGCAACACAATGCTAATCTTAGAGTAAGAAAGCGCAGCAGGCCATGTCATGTTTGGAATTTCATTTCCTTTGTGCTCTTTGAGTCAAGCCTCGAATCTATTTAATGATGTCATGTATAATTCAAGACCTTACGGTCCCACATGTTTGTGCGCGGCATAACTGCTGTAGTCGGCGTTACGCTACATACAAAGGTGGGTGTAAATGCCTGCGTGTAGAGTTTTCATTACATCACTAATGAAGCTGCATATATCTGTAGATAGAATATATCCAACAGTAAGAAGGCTGTTTGTGCTCAGACCTGCTGATTTTAAACCGCTGCAGTAACAGAAAACCAAACACACAAACACACACACACATACTGTATATAATCTCTGCAGACATGTGAGCACACTATACAGTCAGCAGACTCTACTTGTCAATGCTTATCACACAGAATTTGGTAAAAAAAAAAAAAAGAATACAACATGCATATAATAGTGAGGAGTAGCTCGCATCCAGGAGAGAGTGAAACATGAGGTAATCAGAGTAAGGTGAGGCAGGACAGTGTAATGAAGTGGTGCTGAACGAGGAGCTGAATATCTGCGACGGTCCAGCGCACATAAAATGGAAAATAACTAATCACTGGCGTCATAATAGCCCCTTACAATGGCTGTTTTGTCTCCATTTGGTGAAAAGCAGGTGATTAGGGGGGGATTTAAAACTCATGTAATGTGAATGTAATATCCATAAGTTACTGCCTGCATTTACAGGGGAGAAGAATAGGAGGGAAATCCAAGGACTGAACATGACATAATGCCTCACTTCTGCAGAAACCTTCCTGGCTCCAGTCTGTTACACATGGCTTTGTGACTAAAGATAGTAATCTGGCAAATCATCAGATCAACACTGAGCATTTTTTAAGTTCTGCTTGTGCCCAAAGGCCTTGTTTTTCTTTTTCTTGGGGTGTATTTTACTGAATCATCATTTTGGATTACAGCTCAGTGGCCTGCTGTATTTGCTTTTTCTCCACCAATCACATGAGAGAGTAAAACATGCTTACGGTACTGCTTTTAAATCACTTTATCGTACACTACTTTGAAAAATGTCGATACAATTGTTGTCAAAGTAAATGTAGTTACGTTTTTTTTTTGCCTGGAAACAGGTGAGAGCAGACGAACACGAGGGAATGAAATGAAACGTGTTATGTTCATAAGCATTTGTGTTGCTGTTTTCGGTTTCTGCTATTCTGTCTGTCTCCTGTAGGGGACAAGAAGTGGACTTGGGGTCACTTTCCTTTTATACATTGCGTTAGGTTGATGCCTTGTGAAGGTCATGGTCATAATGATAATTTTACCTTTATTGCTCACAACATTTGCCATAAATGTCTTAGGAATTAAAACCACTTGAGCATATTTTGTGAATTATTGGTAGAAATTACAAATCAATCAGGGCGGCATTTAAAATTGGAGCAGCAACCATGTGTTGAGAATGACATCCATATCTTGGGGATATCCTACAATCAAATTAAACTGTCTAGTCACAATGATGGACTAAGATAAATGTCTGCTTCAACATATAGATCTACTTGATTGGCCAAATAAATCATTTTAAACGCTATGTATGACCAGCTCCTCTTTGATTAGCATTTTTTATTGTTTCACGTAAAATGTCCCCCTTTTTCTATACTTCTACACTGAGCAGCGACTCACTGCTCGGGTTATGTAAAAGAGAATTTTCGACTCATTATTTATTTTTTGAAACAATGACAATGGGATTAGTACTGAGGAGATGGAAGAAGCCAAATGTTTTAAAGACAGAATAAGGATTTTTTTTAATGAGCTGACATAAATCAGTTGATATATCCTCATCAGCTTAGCGTGTGGAGGCTGTAAAATCATTCTATCTCAGGTGACTTTTAGCATTATAATAAGCACCTTTATACCCAGCACAACCTGCACACAGGAGTTTTTTCGGTTTGATCTGACATCAATGTTAAACATATTATTTTTACTTTATCGCATCTGCTGGATTTGTATAAATACGCCTTAAACACATGCAAGTTGTCCCATGCATTCAGTTACATTTAAAACCACTGTAACTCTTTGCTAACGCCCAACTAGCAATTCATGGAATTTGTTCTGTTTCCTGTAATGGTTCACAGGACAAAGGTCATATTTAAAATGCATATTCATATAGAAAGAAACGGTGATACATGCAGAATAACATATAAAAGGGTGAGGAGTTGGCAGGTATCTAAATGAGATTATTAGCAGTGGGCTCATTAGCATACACAAACACAGACTTTTATAATAAGGCAGCTGGACCATGTGAAGCAGTGTGAGACCGGATTTGACCTCATTAGTGGCAGCATATGGGAAGCAGAGCGGCATATCAGCACAGTAATCCACATTTCAGTGTGAATGCCCAGCATGAGCTCAACACTAAACTGCATGAGCTAAGTCGAATAAATACGGATTAAAAAAACAAAATAAAAAAACACAAAAAGTAAAAACAAATGTGGAAATGTTTGGCTCATCCCTGTCGTTTACATCATGGACCCTCACACACATGTGAGCAGTGGACTGCTCAAGCGCCCGGGGAGTAGTTAGGGTTAAGGGCCTTACCCAAGGGCCCAGAGTGGGGCCGCAAGCGGGATGCGATTAGGCTATCACTCCCCACAAGTTAAAGTTAAAGCCATAATTATCCAAAAGGATATAGCCATCAACTTCTTGACTAGCATCTTGCATCTTTCTGTACATGGGTGTGTCTAACTTACCCCCTCCCATATACAAATGTTCCAATATGCAGCAGGAACAAAGAAAAATCAGCATATCACATTCTTTCTGACACATCAGTGCTAGCTACCAGCTAAATCCAGAACAAACTGTACCATTCTATTATTTGCCGTCAAAGTTCTCATTGGCCTCAGTGGTGCCTCAGTACATCTCTGACCCATATTCTGCCTTCAGATCACTGAGGTCATCCTCATAACAAGTCCTGTTACTTCCCCTTTCTCACTTGAATGCATAAAAAGACTAAGTTGCTGTGAACATAAAGCACTTTGGCTCAACTGCTGTTTTGTTTAATGTGCTTATTAAATATATAAATCAGACGTGTCTTAGTTTGACATGGCAAACTTGTTGAATAGGTGAAATTATGTTGAAAGTGGCTTTTTGCATTTGTTAGTGTCACTAATATCGTCTCATCTTCTTCACTAGGGGTCACCGCGGTGAGGTCAAGTTGGGTTTTTGTCCTGTCTCCATGACTTGTCTTGATATTTCCTGTTTTATTTTAAAAAGTAACTCTCCTCTCATTTCAGGTCACTTGCCCTTCCTCATGTGTCACCAGTCTGATTATCTTCCCTGATTCCTGATTGTGTCCACCTGTTCCCCAGTGCCCTCATGTGTTTTATAGGCTGCATCTCCCTTTGTCTTGTGCCAGAGTGTTTCCTTCCACCGTGCACCCCAGCCGTTCTTCACAGCCCAAGTCCTATCTCTGCCTTGTTTTTCACGTTACATAAGCTTGTATTCTACACCTCCATGTGAGTGATTTTTTGTTTGTAAGTTTCATAGCTGAAAGTCCTAGTTTCAGTTAAAGTTTCATAGTGGTTTTTGTTTCCTACTTTGGAGTGAATTTTTGTTTGAGTAAAAGTTTCATAATAGTACTAAGAGCCTCTGTATTTTTGTAACGCCTTTTATTTTTTCTTTGTGGTTCAGAGTTTGGTCTTCCTCCGAGTGGAGTGATTTTCTGTTGTTTTATTCTTTTCGTGTCTGCAGTTTGTCCCTCCTTTTAGATTATTTTCTTCCTGATTAGTTTTCCTTTATCTAACCTTACTGACTTGATAGTATAATTTCATAGCTGATTGTTTTTGTCACTTCGTGCTGGAGGTTGGAGATATATTGAATAAAGTCTGCCATATTGGTCTTCACTCTGCATCTGAGTCCTCTTTAAAGTCCAGGCCTGATACTTGGAGGCCCCCAAATTCTTCTTGGGGCAGGTGACTCTGATGAACCTAGAGTAATTACACATCTCCATGTTTGATTGTGCACTTTAACATCATCATTATGAAGTTTCTCAGCAGCCGTAGAGCATCATGCAATTGCTGTACAAACATGGATCAAACTCTTTTTGCCAAGTATTTAAAACCTTTTGCTGGTATATGGATTGCGGTGCTGATATGGTAATAGAGGAAGGATGTTACATATTTCCCCCCAAGTACAATACATTAATAATATTTTTAAAAATAACAGAAGATTGAGCCTGCATCCCCACTCCAATAAATTTGATAGACTCTCTGATTAGCAAGAGGGTATTACATTTCCACTGCTGTTGGTAAAATGACCATGTGTATAATTGTACAGTACTCATTGCATCATGATTGTACTCATTGCATCAGTATTACAGTTAAATAACTACTCCTTCACTTTTGGTCTTTGTGCAACAGAGAAAAAAAGCAAAGAGCCTGATGACAAAGATGATAAAAAAAAGGTCATCAAGGTCTCGCACCGGCAACAAAGCATCCTATAAAAAACAGATGATGTATGAGGCTCTTTGTGCTCGGCTTGCTACATTACTTAAGAGTACAGAAAGAGTTACTGTGTGTGTCCAGTCCTAACTGTTCTTCCAGCCTCATGATCCTCATGGGGTGCTATTAGTTAGCCATATTACTGTCAGCTTTCCTCTGACAGGAAGCAGGAGAATGACATGCAGGAAATAAGCCAGACTAAAGGCAGGCCATTTGGGAAGCAAAATGGAGCTCCCATTACTACCTGCAGTGCTAAACTGGCAGACATTTCCAGGGCGATCATTGTCAGGTTGCATAGCCTTCGGAATATGGCACGAGGTGCGTCACTGTCAGAGATTTTCACAGAGGGGCTTTGATGGTGCTCAGGGTCGCGGAGCTGCCAAGAACCACGGGGGAGAAAGACAGAGGTGAAAGGCTTTTCGAAAGGTTGAAATTTGCAGTACAACTACTTTCATGGTCCCCTAAAATCATAGTAGAGAACGAGTCGGAATGTAATACAGGGCTTTTTCCGTGTGCTGCAACAAGTGCGACGAGAACACAATTTCAAGGCTTTGGTTACTTTCTGGGTTGGGAGCTTGGCTGTTTGAGTTACAGATAAAAAAAATGCAAAATCTAAAATCCATATATTCATAATGAGATTAAATAAATGGAATAGATAATGTAGCAGGTGTGTGCTGCATATCTCACAATATTCCCAACTCTCCAAGGCCTCCACTCTTATTTGCAAACACCAGAGCTCATATGATGAGCTAATCATTTCCAGGGCCATGAGTTATAGGCCGCCTCTGCTAATAAAGACTGAGTAACAAGCTGTCAATGATTTATTTATGTGCCCTGTTAGAGCAACGTTTCCTCTTCATTGGAAAAACCAGACCCGCTCTCCAGTGAGATAAGAATCCCCGACACATCTTTACAGGCATTTGTTTGCTGATATATAGATGATAAAATCTTATTACAAGTTTTCCATAAAAATTCCAAAAGGCAACATGTTTGGGAAGTGATCTCACAGCCAAATTTAAGACGACTGAAATGTGTGTTGTGAGTTGATCATATTTAAAGATACCTGGGACTTGTGTGAATGTCATTACATTTCTTCCTCTTTTCTATGCTCATTCCTTCTTACCACAGCAGAATATTCACCTTTAATATAGACCCAGAGCTCCGCTACAGGAATCAATGCACTTGTCATTCAAATTCCCAGAAAGGTCACAAAGCCCCATTGCATTGATTCCCCCATATAAAGTATGCCACCACTATAAGTCCATGACAAGACTCTTCAAAGTTTCTTGTATGAATCCAGAATATGTCACATCACATGTGTCGTTTTTGTCTTGGATACAACTCTGACCTTCATTATCTTATTATTATTCTATTGCCAGTTAATGTTAAGTGTTGCTGTGGAAACATGGCCAGTTTCATGCCGGTTAACAGCATACACGATTTATTAGTGTAATGATCCCTTAATGGCAGGAATTCAATATTAGCATCCGTCTTTCATAACGTATGGCAATGTTAAATGAATTCTCTAGAACTACTACAGCATTGTATTATAGTAATTAATACATTCCATGATGTATGGGGCTCATTTCTTCATGATTGCCAGAAATTAATCTTGGCATTTGTTAACGGCCACGCAGCTGGGATCACAACCTCTTTCCAGGATTACGGAAACATTTAATATAGCTTAAAACAAACAAGTCAATTCGAGTTGTTATGAATGTGACTGTTTTCTCTGTTTCTGTTGAATGGAGAACATGGGACAAAAGAAATTGACAGTGGACAGATAGAGGATGGAGGAAGCATGACTGGGGGCCTAAATCTGAGGGAAAACAACAGCTACTGTGAAGTCGCTGCATCATCACATTTCTAAAGGTCATGTTCGAGAAAGAGAGAGAGAGTGAGAGAACCAGAGAGAGTTGCTGTGCTCATGCCCTCAGTGGTAGAAGGAGCTATTGACCACATTAGTGAAGCTTGGTGGTAAAGGAAGCAGAATGTTTCATAATTTCTCTCTAAAAATGACAGTAAATGGAGCCTGAAACACATGAAATCCAAATCAAATCTAAAATAATATGTGTTATAAAGGTTTAATTAGGTAGAATTATTAATGAAGGTCTGAATGTTGTACTCTTTTCGAAGAAGCTATGTTATAATCCATCACTTAAATCCATAGGCTACAATATGGACCCTAATTATAATAATAATAATAAAATAGGACTCAAATTTCTAATAGCTAATAAATGATGAATCTGGACTGGCAATGGTGGAAACGGGAATGGGCTATATTGCCCAATGTCTTAACTTGGGACAGGTTTGGGAATTTTCTTTCTTGTACTGTTTACTTTCTTCACTCTCACCCTTTCCATTGGCAGATTCTGCAGAGATGCCAGCTTATGGAGTGCATGCAGTAAGAGCTCAGAAAGTTTGCTATAGAGACCCCTGGGGCACCAGCTGATTTCGGAGTATGACAGCACTAAGCCCTCTCAGACTGACTGGGAACACACCTCTCTGAATCAGTGTGTCTGTCAGGGCAGGCAATGGAAGCGGAACACTTGTGGTGCTTTGACCATTTGGCTTATGGCAGCAAATGTAAGCTGAATATTGGGAAGCGGTTTTGACTGTTTTGAATCGGTTTGGTGAATTTTCACCTTTTAGCACGATCATTTTATTACAAATAATGAATGTTAACTAATGTTGACAGTCCTGGGAAACAGATCCAGTAATCATCCAGTGTTTTCTGCTTTCTGCTGAGATGATCGCTATTGGTTGCTGTCAGTGCATGTTATGCATTTATACATACAGAGGGGCGTGCTCATACCACCCTCTCCTTTTGATTGATGAATCTACTCATGGAGATGGTTGCAGCTCGATGCCAAACAAAATCATTTTGTTTTGGGAACTCTTGTTACCTTTGTATTGTTTTATGTAACGATCAGCTGGGTCTGGGTGAATTAACTTACTTTTGAACTTACTGACTTATTCAACTTTGTTTATCTGGTCACTAGTGATCGTTATTGATTTCATCAAAGTAACAGAGTGTTTCAGTTCCTGTTATTTTTAATTTGTAGGGAGTGGGGGGGGGGGGGACATATTCCCTGAATAAAAATGGTTGAATGAAATCAATGCCGGTAATAACATTTTGATATCATCTGTGTTAACTGGGATCGGCCTTGGAAATTGAAGCCAGCGCTTACAGAAAGATCATACAGTTTTAAAGATGTGGGAGTTCAAATATTGAAATGCAAGATGTACTGAACGTATTCCTGGTGCAAAGATAGGGCAGAGCCAGAGATGAATTTGATGAATAAATGGATGACTGCCAAACACAAATGAAATTTTCAGATCCTTTACATGGACAATAGTATCAATACCACGTTGTTAACATTTAGTACCATTTGCAGAATTTTGATTCAAGGCCACTGAGGGTGAACATTTAAAAGTGAAGGTTGCTCACTCCTGAGTTAACTAAATATGATGTAATCTAAGAAACTGACATTATTAATGACACTCTTGGCAGATTAGGAAAAAATCCATATCCACTGTACGCCTTATGGCAGTAAGCCTGATTTATATTATTTTCTGCTTTGTTAACATGACAGAATCGGTGTGTTCTGATTAAAAGCAATGTAATCAGGGTTTTATTAGGAACACTAATCACAGAGTCCTAATTAACAGGTCATTAATGATTATGAACAATATTACAGTTTCAGTGTCATCAAACTGCAATGGTTATGTAAGATGTGCAGGAAAATCCACATCCACATCTTTTTCAACAGCTCTTTATTTCGCCAGAAGAAAAAAGTGCTCTTGTTCAAATGAGGGAAAATTGCATCACATGCATTCACATTGTGCCACTGTGCAGGATACTAGCAGGCTATGAAATTAATACACCACGATAAATTATTCATTAATCCAGCCCCTTTTTATCCTGTACATCTCAGAGGTATCCTTGAGTGCATCGGTGTTGACAGTGCAGAACTGGACACTGTGTGGCGGTGCTCGTTTGTTTCACTTTCAACATGAGCGTTAACAAGCTGAACATGGCATGTTAGATTAATTAGGCTGTACAGGAAATGACCCCGCACAGGGCCGCGTGTGTCATATCACACCTTTCAGTATGTCCCAAAGCCATGAGATCCAGGCTTCATCTTCACCTAAGAGACATATAACCCGATTACTATCCTCAGGCTGTCTTTGCTTCATCTCTCGACTTTGCGAAAACAAAGCCCTTAAGAGTATGGAAGGTCAAATAAGTGATGTCGGTTTTCAGGAAGCTGGTTGTGAAACACATTAAAGTTTGGTTTGGGAGGAATGTACTTCTTTCCCTATGTGTCCAGAGGGATCGAGACAAACTCCTAAGTGCCTTTTTTAAGCCATGCTAGCAGCATAGCTCCAGGGTTAGTAACGCTGGTTGATTTGGTCTGGCAGACCAGTGCAGTGAAAAATGAATTCAGTCCAAATAACTTGGGTGATTCAGTGACTTTTACCCGAGTCTCACCAGAGCTATGAGTTAAAACTGAACCTCAGACTAATATTATAGGTTTTTATGCATGTTAACATACTAGTCCGACAAATTAACATGCATTTTAAAAACATGTGTAATGTCATATATAAAGTGTTGTGTTACATCACTTATTTGTTATTCACAAAGATGATACAAGCATTATTTTATTTTTTGTTTTATTTGATCAAAATCTGATAAAATGACTTGCTGGTGAGCTTCTAGATGGTCTTTAACAATGGTGCAACTCTGTGGGAAGTCTTTATTTCTTGGATGCTACCCATAGAGATTTCCACAGATAATCTTCAAGGCAAGTCAGAAGAACTGACCTCTCTGTATTTCAATACAGTGTTTTGTAAATGACTCTTCATTCACCTTCTACCCACTGCTGGCTCTGTGCATTACCTCATGTTCAACACTATGCATCAAGCCATATTTTATTGGTTTCCGGTCTCTGATTATCAGTCTTATTGTTAGTGTGAAAACACTTCAAACTATATTACATAAAAGCATAAAAAAACATGATGAAAAAGTTTTTTATGAAATTCATACAAAATTGCTAATTTAATCTATCTATGAATTTTTATGAGCAGTATGTTATACTATGATGTAGACTTTCAAACCTGACTTTAAGAGAAATGTATTATACAACAAATAAACTGGAAGGAATAAATGGATTGCTGAGAAACTGGCCAGTGTGTAGGTTTGTAAAGTCAAAGGCTGTGCGCACTGATAGTCAGACCTATAGCAATTCCAATAGCATCTCACCACTGTGTGATCTGACCAATAACAGTAAAATGAATTTGACAGGCACATCAATCAACCAAATAAACTCAATAAATAACTTTGGTTATATAAACCAGGAAGTGGTAAAAGTGTTGAAATTGAGGTAACATTTTAAATAAATAAGGACAAAAATTGAGGGAACTGTGTTCCTACTGGCATTACCATATGAATGGTGCAACTGATTGTCATTCTCACAACACATGACTTGAAATTATAAACTGAGGAATGGTGGGACCTGTATTTCACCATCTGTCCTGAAGGGTGAATTTACTTTTAATGGCACAGAGTGCAGTGATTGTATTAAAAAGCCAGTCGTGCCTCTCACCCTCCTCCATGTAAAACTCATATGTAGCTTCAAGATTAACATCTTAATACATGCTCTTCTTCTCTGCTGCAATTACTGCTGTGCCAAATGAGGCAACAAAACATAGTCCTCATTGTCTACACAGCCCCAATAGAAAAATACAAGTTTGTTTCTCCAATTTAAATTCTCAGGGGTCTCTCCATAGAGGATCAGAAAAGGCTGACATAGCACATCTGTGTATGATCCTTGCAGCCTGTTTGATTATATTCGCACTTCGGTGTGTGAAGAGAAACTCATGTGTCTAATAAATTGTCGGCAGCCTAGCAAGTAAAGGCTACATTTAATCCTTTCACCTGGCCAGCACAGTAGCCAGGATGCTCTGTTCGAAGTGTTGCCTTAGCGTTTACAGGTCAGTTCAATTCCGTATTGGAAAGCAATTAATGTAGCCAAACATACCTAGGGGAGTGATTCAGAGCCTGTGTGACCTTGGCTGGAAAACTGACACTATAAAGCACCAAGATGAAAGTCTGCAGCTGTGATCAGATTTATCAGAGCTGTCCTCTTAATGCACTTTGGGGATTTTTAATGTGTTGGCTGAAAACTATATATATATTTGAAAAATAAGCACTGAAAGTGTCAGGGTAGTGTTCATTTTAGTAGTAATACCATCGCTTGCAAACCTCAAACACGCATAGGAGATTAATGGCGCTTTCTGTTCACACATCTATTCACAAATCTCTTTCTTCCTGCTTTTTAATGCTAAAGGCCCAGAACTGGGAATTTAATGTAACAGCATGCTTTTACACTGCAAATAAAGATACCCGTGCATGATGGCAGTGATGACAGTGGATAAACCACTGGACCAGACACTTGATTATCATTCAAGGATATCTTGCAGAACAGGATTGTCAGTCCAGACAAAGTCATTATAAACTCCAAACCAAGGTTGTCCTAAAGTCCGCAGCGAGTCACTTTTGCCTGACAATTGCTGCCAGCCTCAGCAAACAAAATGTCTTATCCTGGCTTCATCTGAAAGACGTAGAGATAATTATCGAGGTGGGCCTCATCGGAATTCATTAGAAGCCCCTTTCTCCATGAGACAATGTGGCTATTATGTCAAAATCCCTGTCAGCTATTTTTATCCTATCTGCTGCAGATCTAGCTTTCAGTGAATTCGTAGGGAGATAATTACCTCACAATCTGAAAAAAATAGGGTGGGGACTGTCACACGGGTAAGATGGGAGGTTGCCACAATCCAACACCCAGGGGTGGTCTAACTACAGGAAGAGAAACACAGGAGACAAGGAAATGTATGATTATTTTTTCATCCTGAAGTGCTGTTGTGGAAAGCTAAATGTCAGCAGGAGCTGTGAGTATGATTAACCAGGTTCCTCTGCACAAAGCTGGAGGCAAACTATGTACCGCTGCATTTCAAGGTGTAACTCAAGTGAAACAATTCATCAACATCACTGATGGAAAAAGTCAAACTTAATAGTTAAAAGTTTCTTCTCCATATTTGTCGGCCATTGCAGTATATGGAGTAAACCTGGTCTGTCTGGATGACCGAACGCATATATACATCTGTAATTGATGCAAACACATGGTATATGCCACCAGGGGACGCCGACAGGAATTTTGGGCCCCATGACAAAAAATCAGGGGCCCTTGGAATCGTCCTAAACTTTCCGCCCGTATGGCGCCAGTGTATGCCACTTCTCACTCAAAGGTTTGGATTTATAAAAACAACCCTGAGGGGAGAATGGATGCATCTGCGTAGAAACGCTGTCCCATGTGTGTGAACACTTTGAAGGCGAAGGATATTACCGAAACAGATGGTGAGGTGACAAGCAGAAACCAGATTAGAGACACATGATATGATAAATATTAAAACCTGTTCTGTTGTGTGTGTTTGTGCTTGTAGGGCATAACTGTGCCATAAACACCCATAAATACAAAACGATATAAGCCAACAGATTCTCTGAGCTCTGAAACAGAGCTATTTATCATTTTTAATTTCTTAAGGTGGACATATCACTACATGTGGTATTAATTTTCGTAAAGTTCAGTACACGCTTGTTTGTGGTTCAAGGTTCTCAAACTGTCAGTGAAAGAAAAATACTTTTGAAGTTAGATGAGATTTTTGTTGTTGTTGTTGTTCTTCTTCTTGCAGTACCTGAGAAGGCTAAGAAGTTAACAAATAGGTGAATGGAAATAGTGACGTATCTGTACAAACAGAAATAGCAGGCTCAGCACACATAGACTGCTTTACCCAAACTGACCATAGTCAGCTAAGAACAATAATCTCTTCATCTAAAGCAACAACCTGTATTCTAGACCCCATCCCAACAAAACTCTTTAAAGAAATTCTGCCTCTGTTGGACAGTCATTTACTAGATATAATCAATCTGTCACTGTCATCTGGGTATGTACTACAGTTCTTTAAAGTAGCTGTAATTAAACCTCTCCTCTGGAAACCAAGTCTGGGCCCAGAAGTTTTAAATAACTACAGGCCAATATCCTACCTTCCCTTTCTCTCAAAAATCCTTGAGAGGGCTGTTGCCAATCAGGTAAATGATTTTCTTCACTCCAATAGTTCATACGAGAACTTTCAGTGAGGGTTCAGAGTTCATGATAGCACTGAGGCAGCAAAAGTCTCAAACGACCTACTCATGGCTTCAGATAAAGGATTTATCTCTGTCCTGGTTCTCCTTGATCTTATTGCAGCTTTTGATACTGTTGACCACCACATTCTTCGTCGTAGGCTCGAACACTTAATTGGTGTAATAGGAATTGCCTTAAACTCGTTTAACTCCTATTTACCGAGCAGACATCAATTTGTACAAATTAATGTTGTCACAATACATACATGTCACACACTCCATTTTTATGCAGATGACACTCAGTTGTATATTTCAATGAAGCCACATGAATCTAATCAACTACTTTGACTCCAAGCATGTCTCAAAGACATTAAAACCTGGATGAGTCAAAATTTTCAAAATTTTAAATGCAGACAAAACTGAAGTTATAGTACTCGGCCATAGACACATTAAAGAGTCGTTATCTAATGATATAGCCAGTCTAGATGGCATCGTCCTTACTCCCAGTGAAACTGCCAGGAATCGAGGAGTTATATTTGATTCTGATTTATCACTCGATTCTCACATAGAACAGTCTTCGAGAACTGCCTTTTTTCACCTCCGCAATATAGCAAAAATCAGACATATCCTGTCTCTTAAAGATGCCGAAAAATTAATCCATGCCTTTGTCACGTCCAGGCATGACGACTATAACTCATTACTATCACGTTACGTTACGTGACGTTACGTGACGTGACGTTACGTGACGTGACGTGACGTTATGTTACGTGACGTTACGTTACGTTACGTGACGTTACGTTAATCTACTTGTATAATTACGCTAACAACCAGTCATACAGTGCCTTAGCTCTCTCTCTCTCTCTCTCTCTCTCTCTCTCTCTCTGTCTCTGTCTAGCTCTCTTTCTCATTTTGTTGATGTGTTGTGCACACATGACATCCATTGCACTTCTGTTAAAAGGGTTTTTTTTGGCAGTTTTTCACTTTTGTTGAGGGTGTAGGTCAGAGGATGTACATGTACCGTTTTCACGAACCATTTCTTGACACTTATAAGTTATGAATCAACAACATAATTAATTTCACTGTTAAACCAGACAATATCAACAGTATTTATGTGACAAAAGTTAATTAATTAATTTGCATAACAATAGTAACCAAACTAAAGAGTGTTACGCATTTTGAGAGACCAAAAAAGCTAATAAGTGGAGGTAACTAATATGTCCAGGCATAGAAATTTAATCGACTTAATGATCAAGTGTGGATGAAAAAGTTCCCATGAACTTCACCTATGACTCACAATTAATCCTGGCTGAGCTTTCAAAAATAATTGCCTTAATAAAGTTAAAGTGATGGATAGAGTTAGACTTATGCTGAATGGGGTTGAATTTTTGAAAGTGCAATCAGGTCTACATTCAAAAAACGGCAGCTCATTAGAATAATTTTCCCTCCAAAGCCAGTATGCTCTGACATCGGCAGATGTTGTAAAGGCAGAAAAGCAATTGTGACCTTCCTCTGCTGTATTTATTGTGATGGGAGATGATTGTGTGTCTCTCACGCTACTTTAGTTTTGACTCTGTCTTGCCACCTACATGTCTTTTCATTGTCTGTTGGACTGTAAGTCCTGGTCATCTGTGTCAACTATGTGAACCAGTGCCTGCCTCTCTAATTTTTACCCACTTACCTCATACACAGTGACAGTAAGCAATGCACCTGGTCAGAGCCGGACTGACAGACATAGAAAGATCTTGTGACGCTACACCGTGAAAGACTGGCTGGGAATAATGGCCATTGTGTCTGTAAGGGAGCTGCCAGAATTCAAATTTACTCATTTTCATAACACGCAAGAGAGAGAATTGGTATTTGAGGCCTATTTCACCACCCCCCTATCACCAGTCAGGTGTGACAGCCTTTTAATTAACCTGAGCAATATCAAATGATCACATTTATCATGGAGACGTTCCCCATTCACCAAAGTGTTACCTCAGACAGAGTGGAAGGATGAGAGGAGACATGCACCCTCATGCCTCGTGCACGACTGTATGTCGACACGTATGTCGACGCGTAGTAATCTAGTATGTGCATTACTTAAACGTCATATAGAGTATATATATACTCTCCTATTGGGGCTGCTGTCAGTCAGGGGCCCTTGGAATTGTCCTTTTCCTCCCCATAGGGCGCCACTGATCATTAAGATGTCATGTTATCACATGGTTTTTCAGGGAACTCTGAATATTTTCACAGGCAGCGCAGATGTGGGGGTCAGAGTCTCATTCACAGAATCACTGGAAGTGTGATGCACTGCTGCTGCACACAAGCAAATAGTTCATCATTAGGATCACTGTAAAATAAGTCTGCTTGATGTACTTTCACATCAGCATTACGCACAGGAATGGCTGTGTGTCTCGATCCATCAAGCGCAATCCCCTTACACACAAGAAAGATACAGTATGTGTGTATGTTTAATCCTGTGGTCACAGAATAATCTTATTATACACAGCCTCAGCTGCTCGTCCTCTGGAGTGCATGGCCATCTCTAACACCCAATCAAAGCATCGCTCTCTGGCTTGAAGCCAGGTAAGATAGTAGCCCAGCGTGCCAGACAGCCAGCCACCATGGCTGGCTAAAGCCCACCCGGTGTTCATTCAGTGCAGGGAGCAGCCTGTCAGGCAGACTGTTAGGTGATTGATGATGCTGCTGGGTTTAATTACTTTTATTTGTGTTTTTGGCACAGATTGCCTGAACAGTTTTTTCCCCTCTTAACTTGTCAGAAAAAAACCCAATCACAGCGACAAGGATTTACAGACCTGAGTTCCATCTTGTCACCCGGTCTTAGCTACTTATTATTTGTGCATTAGAAAGTGGCAGGAAGTGAAAGGAAAAGTGCCTCACAGAATACTGTATGGCCTGGTAGAGAGCCTGAGTTACTCCTCTGTGCAAAAAGAGGACACAGTTTTGGAACCGGTTAGTACAGTGTTGAAAAAGCCAAGAGTTAATGGGCTCTCACACACTAAAGACACCTTTCGACCTTCTTAGATAACAGGCCTGCAGAGCTATAAAGCAGGCACTTACTTTAACCACCCCCTTGGCTGAACAGGAGTACTTTCGGTAACCATCCTATTTAGCTTTTAAAGGCTCCCTATAAACACTCAATTAATGTTAGGACACAATAATGTAGTTGTGAGGAACTATAGACCCTACAAGTGTTTTATTGACAGATTTGTCAACAAATAATTTCTAATAAGAAGCATCAACACTGAGTGGAAGAACATGCAATGAATGAATGATGACACAGTGAAACAGTCCCAGCATGTTTTAGAAACCATTTATGAATCAATTAACTAATTACACAACTGTAAATCTTCTCTAACAGGAAATCTGCTGACTACTATTCCAATTAGTATTTGGTGTTGGGATATTTATTATTTTGAGAAGAAGAGCTGGGATGACTCGATTCCTTAAATACATGTTTTTTTGGTGGCAAAAGTCCTAAGTTTAACATTTTGCTGTCAAATATATAAACTGCTCTATTTGTATAGAATGCAGATGAGACATGGTTTATTTCAGGCGAGTAATGCAATATTTAAAGAATCAATGTTTCGTTCTGTGGGTTATGACACGCTCATCAGTTCTGAAGACGACAAGCAGAAACAAAGGGATTATGCACTTACTGGCTGACAGATAAATATGATATTGCCCCTCTCTTTGGTGTTGCTTTCGACAGCAGAGGATTCGACAGATCACTTACTTCACAAGAGCATCAGCACCCCGAGCGTACTATGCTTCTTCTCTCATTGAACATCCACTTTAAAGCAAACGCAATCACTGTCAGATTCCACTACAGCGTGCCTCTGCTCATCCAGCCGGACTGGCACCGTACCACAGAACCCTCAAACGCCAGACTTGCACATGACTTATACATTCTGATCGTCTCTGAAGACTATATGAGTTCCTGCTGATTGAGTCTCACTCTTCATTAATGAAAGAGTGACATCATAATGGAGGATATGGAAGAGAAGAGTTTGTGGTGATGCGTTGATGAATAATTAAAAAGAAAATGAATTTGTTCACAGATGTAAATAGACGTGGACGAGAATAAGATATAATCGTAGGCTGGCAATGTTTACTTTTGACATTTTTCACTATGACATTACACTGTGAGACATTATTAGAATTATAAAAAGGTACAACCATTACATATTAACTTTGATAAACACATATTATTATTATTAATGTTAAACGGAAACCATCAGTGATATAAAATGACGAAAACGTTATGTTGTCAACATGACTGCTCTCCTTCTCCATTATTTTCTTATTCTGTTATTCAGAGAAATTCAGAGAAAATGTTTTGATGGAAATTCAGATTGGGCTTCTGAGGCACAGTGTGTTTTCCCGTGACGGGAGGATTCACCATCACACCATTTCACACACCACAACCTGACAAAACTGCGCCGTCAAGTAAAAAAGAACTCTACGTGCTTCATTTCCCAAGTAAACTGGATGGATGTCTTCATCTTACTCTGAGTCAGTGCCAGTCACTCAAACACTTGCAACAAATACCCACCCACACAACCCTTCATGCCCACAAACATTCCTCTGGCACTCACCTATACACGTGCCTGCACACCCCCACATTTACAAATATAGATCATCCGAAAGGTTATAAAATGTTTTGGAGCAAAGGAATGACTGGTATATTCATCTAGTTGCATTAATTGTTCACTAATTGTCATTAGAGGAAAAAATAAACTGTCTGATGTGATAATGGTGTCATGCAGTCATTCAGTGAAATGCAGCAGAAGAGACAAGCTGCAGCAGAGTTCTACCTTAAAGTCACAGCCACCACCACCCAATCACAGCTCTTTATTGTTTTGTGCTTACAATCAAGCCACTTTTATTTATTTATTTATTTTTTATGTGCCTAGTTTGGTGCTGATGAAGAGTTGAAGAGCTCAGAGGCTGATTGTGCAGGAGTGCAAATCTGTTCTGCGAGTGTTCATTTTCCCCCTCTGTTGGTGATTGCTCGGTATGAGTTACAACGATAAGTAACCCTACTTACAAGCATTGTCTCCTTTTTAATCGCTCTTGAAAACAGAAAATCAACATTATCTCAAATGGTTTGTCATCTTAATGAAATGGGCCTCTGCTCCGGCTAATGCATGATGCAACAATGGCTTTATAACATGTAACTGAGCATGCAGTTCAGATAAACAGGAGCAGTGGCCGTAAATGCATCATGGCTAGATGCTCATATTAGCTAGTATCAGCATGTGCAGCATTCCAGTATTTCTGCAGCTAGTCACAAAACAGCAACAACATCAGCACAGTGACCCCTGGCAGTGTCCAGACACACTGGACACTGTGAGGTCTGAGGCTGTGTGCTATCAAGAATGTGTGTGTGAGCTAGATGAATAAAACATTGCACATTTTGGTCAGAGCAGGTCTTCCACACTTTATTCTGTGAAAGTACAATGTATCTACAATAAAATCATTTAAACCCTGCAGTTTAAATTGTGAAGTCATATTCACTTCCCATAATTCAGGGCAGAGTCCATCATAGTATTACAAAGCCCAGTTTAGGAACTGACACAGTAATTTAAATGGTAAACTTAACCCAGCAGTAGAAACTTTGACTGTGGCAAGCTGCTTGCAGGGTGTAATTACACAGAACTGTGTGAATGTGAAACTGTGAATATCCAGAAGAACATCAGTGGAATTTCAATGGAAAAGAAAAGGCTAAAGGGCTAATGTATAGGACCTTCTCTGGCTTACAACACAAAGGACTGTGTTACATCTGTGGGAGGTTGATAGCATTTGCTGATCAGGCCCAGTTACTCAGCAATTACCTTGCCAGTTTTCTGGCTTTCGGAGCTTACTTTCATACTGAAACACACATTCATTGAAACTCACATTCATAATGGCATTTCAGTTGTTCATCAAGCAGCTGCTGTCAGAAGAGATACTGCGTCTCCAGCAGGTAATGACACCTCCTTCAATAATCACAATCAGTGAGTTGTTAAATACAACACATTTATAATTCATACGTTTACATGTTTATATGTTGCACTAGATGTCCAAGACAGAAGCCATGTAGCTTGGTTCAACTTCAACCAGAAATGCAGATTGATGGCATCAGTTGTATTAACAGTGGATTTGAATGCAAAAGCAGGAAACACCTAATGTACCGATAGGTGATCATTGGCGTTGGAGTCAACTTTAAACTATGGAATAAATAAATAAATAAATATGCACTTTATTTGTAGAATAAAGAATACACAAGCACAAACAGCTCTTCTTAAGCTTGTCTTAAAGTGCCCGTGACATAAAGTTCGGCCTCATCACAACAGGTTGCAGGTGAACAAGCTCAGGGCTACCACTGATTTTGCGTTATGGTGAGTTGATAATAATGTACTAATTACTGAAAATGCATAACAAAGTGTAATTCTGTAGTTACATATGTAAATTTTTAAAGTACACATTATCCTCGCTGGCTTTAATTGAACTTGGCCTGTAATTAATGTAATGTAACATTTGTATTCGACATTGTACCTGGGGTCTTACGTCACTTTACTTCTGTTGTGCTACTTTCCTTGACATGAGTGTAGTGTAGCATTTCAAGTGCAATATTTTATAAATGCAATATTTTGTTGATTCAAGTGCAATACTGTATATTTGTATATTTAGTACTTTTAGCTCTTATGTTGTACTTTAGCTTTTATGTTGTTGCAATAACCTGGTACAGTTCTTTCCTACCCTGCTTATAGTTAGTTGTTTATGGATATTTATTTCATATAGTCCCAAATCGGACCATCTAGTTGCAGGTGAACAAGCTCAGGGCTACCACTGATTTTGCGTTATGGTGAGTTGATAATAATGTACTAATTACTGAAAATGCATAACAAAGTGTAATTCTGTAGTTACATATGTACATTTTTAAAGTACACATTATCCTCGCTGGCTTTAATTGAACTTGGCCTGTAATTGCCCGACTACCATGGAAAGCGTACATAAGAAAACACACACTGACATATGAGCATTACTTTTTAACGTAAACATAAACACTCCCATATGTCTTAAGAGAACTTTTGCAAATCAACCTCTGCTACACTACTTTTCAATTTCATAATATATATAAAAATCAATATTTAATTTAAAGGTCATACCAAAACTAGTCAGAAGTAAGCATTTCTATTGTACTTGGTGCACACACATTTTTAAATGCCACATCAACAGCCTCAGCAAAAACTGTGTTTCCAAACAATGGCCTGAAGTAATGGCAAAGGTCTTACAAGCATGACTTGTCACCACCTTCTCTAAATACTCACCATATCAACCACCTGTGAATTCATCGCAAAATAACTGACATTCATTCAAGCTATAAAATTTAGTTGTAGGATTGTGACTGGTGCTATGTGTACAAACCCAGAAGACAACAGCGGATGGAAGAAAGGTCACAGAGGTTTTAATGATAATACTGCATGGTTTGAATGTTGGTGAGGTGATGATGAATAATCCACTGTGTATTGTAAATGACAAAACATGACAAATGCAAACATGTAAAACAAATGTAATCTGCCGTTAATGCATACTGACCCTCCATTCAGGGACCGGTCCTGCTTTTCTTCAGGTGAAAAAAAAGTTATAGTGCTGCTGTCATCAGTTGCTGCTCATAGGGGAATAGTATACATAATATAAAGAGAACAGTCTAGACCTGGGGCAGGGCCCAGGGCTTGTTAGGTCTGCCTCATCCTCTTGCCAGTGTGGCAGTTCTGATGCTGTGCACTAAACAACTCTCAAACACTGAGTTACTGAGTTGTCCCAGAGTAGCTCCACTCTGGGACTGTTTAATACTGGATGTTATGAGAAGGTGGGACATCTTCAAGATCACTTTCTAAAATGTTTGGCTAAAACTGCATTGACCAGAGCTGTATCAAAATTCCAGCTGGATAGTGCACTATTAGGTGGCGCCTTGTAGATGTAGATGCAAGTTGGTGTACAGGTCAATGAAGAGAGAATGGTTCTCCTCAGTCATGGCAGCCATGTAAGACATGATAAGATAATCCTTTATTAGTCCCACCATTTGTTGTGTTGCAGTGTTGCAGTAGGTAATTGTTGTGGAAGAAGATAGCCACACGCAGGGCCAGAAGTTTATTCTTTACCAGTAAATAAACGTGAACTGGCTCCTGAATCCTAATGAAGATAAGCTGGCATGTCGCCTGCTTTTATACCTCTATGGCACATCTTTCCCCCTGCCAGCAACAGGTTTGTGGTTTCTGCCTATTTATAAAAAAAAAATGCTGATCTTGCTTTTTTGGAAAATAACCATGTCTTACTTTTTTGTAATTGGATCAAAAATCAACCTAGCACAAATATATTGCTGTCTTTTCATCTTCCCAGATGGCCATACCACCTGCTCTAAATCTCTGCAAACATTTTGGACAATGTCCTTCAATTAGTGTCAAGGTTGACTCCATAAATTCACCATTATCTCTGCTGCATTTCCCAAAGTCCAAAGACGTGCACGTTAACTGATGGTTCCAAATTGACAGGATGTCCAGGATGTTCCCCACCTCTCGCTCAGTGTCAGCTGGGATTGACTCCAGCTCCCCCCTGCCAACCTCATGGGCAGTCGTGCCCCTGGGTCCTGAGTCCAGTTGTTCAACCACTGCTGCTAGATACAAGTGTATTCAAAATGTCAGATCACTCTGTTTTGTCAGCAGAGGTTTTAGTGATTGCTGACAATGCAAAACGCTGCCTCTCTTTAAAATCAGACTTTAATCCTTTAGATGGATATTTTGCTTCTTCAAAAACATAGAAAAGTTTCTGGACCCCTGCGTCATCCTGATGACCCAGTTTTCTGAAAAGTCTTCCGCTGAAGTTATCCAATAATGCCTGAAATCAAACTTGATGTTTGCTGGACAACAAAGCTGAATGTACTGGAGGTCAGTGCTGATGTGGATTGCCAAAAACAGGTCTATTCACATGTATCCCGGTAACCGTTGCCAATCATGCATTACTGTGTGCTGGAGCATATAAAATATTTCAGCATTCTGTATTTCTGTATCTATGGTAAATAAGGGGCAAAGCACATAGTCTCTCTTGGACTTCCTTTGAATGCTGTTCTGTGCTGTAATGCTGTTCTGGAAAAGAATGCTGAAGAAGATGAAGATGCACTGGTCTCAAGTCAACAAGCAGACCGTGTGCATGACCAGGAATCATTTAGCTGCAGTTAAAGATTTATTATTTATTGTTATTATTGTTGTTACCCTGTGTAGCAGGAAGCAGTAAGTCGCTCTGATGATTGTCAGCAGTATTGCGGGCTCAGCCAATCACTGTGGGTGACTGCCACATAAAGGTGGGCGTACAGCATCTGTCGGCCTTTTGCTTGCCAGAAACTGGGTCACATCATTTCCTAGTGTTCTTCGCGTCCACTTCGGTGTGGTGGCAGGTGGGTTGTTGGCAGCGGCGCCCCCCGTTGGCCTTTGTTTCGCCTCGTCCGGAACTGTTTTCGCCTCCCCTGAAAGGTGTCTCTGCGACGCAGTTCCTTTTTGTTTGTGTTGCAGCCACTTCTTAAAGTGTGTGTGTGCGTGTGTGTGAGAGAGGACTGTGCAGGAACTTTAGCTAGTTTCTTTGTTAACTCTGTTTTTTTTGTGATTATCTCCTCTGATATATTTTTCATTTTCTTTGTAATTTGTGTGTGTTGCAACCCATAAGGTGATTATTCTGTTGGTTTTGTTTATTTTGGGTTGTGCTTCATTTATGTTTATAGACCTTCGTTTATTTTCTTATTGTGTTTAAATATTTGATATTTTGTACATTCGATTGTTTGGTTTCTTTTCGTTTGTGTTGTATATTTAGATATTTGGATTTCATCATTTTTCCCTAACTGGTTGCTCTCTGGTCTCCTCCATCCAGGTGCTGAGCCTGCGGTTGTGGATTGGTGTCCTGGTGGTGGTTTCCCCTTCGTGTTGTGTGCACTTGTTTGATTAATTTTTTTTTTTAACTTTTAGCTGTTTCACGTGTGGTGTCCCTGGGATCCCCCTTTTTGTTGGACGCAGCTGTCACAGTAGGTCTCAGCTCTGGTTTGTTTCCTTTTTGTTTCCCCCCGTGAGTGATTTTTAGCTTTAAAGGTTTAAATTTGGAATTCATAACAATAAAATTATATCTGTATCTCTGAACCACTGTCTCTGCCTCCTTGCAGCGGACCTTAGTGCCTTGTCTTTTCTTTTGGGTCAGTTATCTAAGATATCCTTTGGGTAAAATTCCCAAGGTGGTGTTGTCTGGCAACAATTAACTGTGGTAGTACCACCACCATACTCTCCTCGTGCCGCCACACCTGCGATGGCGACCTGTCCTGAGTGTATCTTGCCTCTTGCTCCAAGTCAGCTGGGATTGGCTCCAGCTCCCCCCGCAACCCTGAGAAAGATAAGTGCCTTTTCAGGGTCACGGGGGGAGCTGGAGCTGATCCCAGCTGACATCGGGCGAGAGGCAGGGTACATCCTGGACAGGTCGCCAGCCTATCACACGGCCCCCTTTGATTTGTGTTTTAAGTATTTACAAGGCTAATGGGCTCACATTTAAGTCAAATTCTCGGTGATGTACAGCTTGGCAGAGGTGTTTTGGTTAAGTCTTGATATCTAAATATACTACTACATATAATACATAAATTTCACTCGAAAGACAAATATTCCTAACTTTTTGTGAGTAGTATGTGTCTAAAGCTCCGCCCTAATGAAGAAAAACATGTTTATCATTCTAAGGATACGCATTATGTTGCCACTATTTAGAGACAAGTCTATGACTTATGTTGCACTTCCCATTGTCAGAGATAACAATAGGTAGTATCTCAGTGTTTATGTGTAGTTCCACCTTAGTAGTAAAAAAGAGTTAACCCTTGAAAAACATGAATATGTGCTTAAAAAGAAAGTATTTGCCTGCTTCTTGAGAAATGCCACTCATATATCCATTAGACTGGATTTTGTGGATAGATACTTAAGCAATCTATTCTTTTTTGATGGATGCTTCTCGATACAGGTTTTCAAGATTTGAATTTCTACATTATACAGTTAATATCTCAGTTCAACAGTGTTAAGAAGAGGCCAAACTATGCAGTCTGACCACATGTTGTTTCAGAGGAATGTAAAAAGACAAGATGAAAAAGAGAAAATACTCATTACAGCTTCTTCATTAAAAAAAAATGAAATTCAAGAAAGTAAAAAAAACGCAGACGAAAAGGAAGGAAGCTTTATTTGCGAGTGTACACTTACACAACAAAAGTTGGTGTCTTCTTTTAACCCATTGAGCAGTGGGCTGCACCCAAGGCACCCAGGGAGTAATTGGGGTTAAGGGCCTTACTCAAGGGCCCTGCGTGGTGCCGAGAGCAGGATTTGAACCCCAGCCGTCTTGGTCTCAACCCAAACCCCAACCCAAACCATTACGGCTACCACACCTCTGAACTCGTGTGTCTATCCTGTGCACAGTTTATGATGCATTTGTCTGTGCCAAGATAAGAACAGTAAGTGAGGTTATCAAATACCTGGCACTTAGTTAACTCAGACAGGACGAGTGGATTCATTTATGCTGACATATTCACTGGGTTACAGCCTGAGCAGTGGGCTGCACCCACGGCACCCAGGGAGTAATTGGGGTTAAGGGCCTTACTCAAGGGCCCTGCGTGGTGCCGAGAGCAGGATTTGAGCCGCAGCCCTCTTGGTCTCAACCCAAACCCCAACCCAAACCATTACGGCTACCACACCTCTGAACTCGTGTGTCTATCCTGTGCACAGTTTATGATGCATTTGTCTGTGCCAAGATAAGAACAGTAAGTGAGGTTATCAAATACCTGGCACTTAGTTAACTCAGACAGGACGAGTGGATTCATTTATGCTGACATATTCACTGGGTTACAGCCAGGTTTGGGTTAAGCACAGTAAATCAAAGCTAAGATCTGACATCATCAGTTTATTTACTTGAACAGACTTGGATGACAGGAACCTTACATTTAATAATTTACATCCAATAATCTCGTTCCAGTGTATGTTTCCAAGGATTGTGCCATTTTTGATTAGGTTTGTATGTGTGTAGCCTCCTCTGTTTGTTTTTGGTTAAAATAATTGAAGAGGGCGGGAGACAGACACAGTGTGAATGGAGTGTTGGGTGAGTGACAGATCTAGAGGAAGCACAGAGAGGTGTGTGGGACTATAACTCTGCCATCTGGTCGCAACTCCGGTTTGTCATTTTTGGTTATAAATTCTGCCTGATGAAATGAGGGCAACTCCATCTAAAGTGGGATACATGCCCTCTCTCTGCATCACACCAGAAAAATACTGAGAATGAAAAAGACTTGTGGGTGGAGAATTCTTGAGTAGTATATATGTAAGTTATACTACTCCTGTAGCTAATTACATTTGCTTTTCAATAAATTATTTTTGACAAGTAATTTGTTACATGTTGAAATACTACCAAAAGTCTCAGAAGAAAATTTAATACAGGTGGTCCTCGAGTTATGACGGTCTCGAGATACGACGTTTTCGTGGTTACGACACATCTCCCATGAACTTCCTTGTTTCGGCTTAAGTGGTTGTGTGAACATACATTCATACCTTACATATGAATGTATGTTCCGACTTACGTCGAAATTCGGTTACGACACATTCTCATGAACGGATCTCCGTCATAACTCGAGGACCCCCTGTATATGATTTAATACATGATTATATGAATATTACATTACATTAAGCTACTGGAAAATTGAGACTGGAGGGTGCATAAAAGTAAAATGTTAATTGCTAAATACAAGCACAGCACATCAACAGGAAGGTTAGCCATTCTGAGGGAATGTCCGTTTGTTGAGACTATGTTTACCCAGTTGGAATGCCCATTACAACCTGTTTAATTAAAAGCATGTTTCTAATTCCCAGAGACCATGTTGTGATTGGTCAACAGGACTATTTAAGAGTGTTTGAAGGAAGAGGTCTTAAATTGTCAACGTGCCCTTGTCCCAGCCAATGGAGGGATTAAGATGGGGATCAAGGAGTGTGTCTATGCATGAATCAAAACCTTGTTCAAATACAGACTCACTGTTCTGATTTCCAATGAGACAAGAGAGCCATAGTTGCTTTGCTCGTGTAATAAATGTCTTTCTTTTGTAGTTTCCCAAAGACCCTGTGCAAAGCAAGCTGTCACCAAGCAACAGCTTATTCGAAAGGAATGCCTAGTCCTGTTTGAAAATATGACTTCTCAGATGATTAAGAAATAAAAGACTCATCATGTCTCATCAAAATAAAAGATGAGCGATATAGATTGAATTGCTTTTGACAAGTTCGGAAGGTACAATGCATTACCGGCGTACCTAATTTTAATTGCAATTAATCAAGTTTAATGTTGGTCTTAATTCCATGCAACTGTGTTTTACCTCTTCACACACGTCAAGAATGTTCTTACAACCACAAAGTAAGTGCACAAGTACATTACATCCATTTAACCTGTTGTGGTAATTATCCCACCATAACACACTTGATATTGCTGTAGTATAATCTACTCACCTAATTTACGATTAGAGCAGATTATGTGTGCACATTGCACTGAATAATACAATTATTGCTGCAGGGTGCTAATTAGTGCTGCAATCATCAAAATATATAATTTCAGTGTTGACTAATGCTTTTTTAAATGAATGTGAGTCTTGAAACTTTAGGTATTTCTCACAAAAACAAACCCCCCACTGAACATGATTCACTGACCACTGACGTCTTGTGATTATTCTTGACAATTTGCTTGTGGCAACTAACTACAATGTCTATTCCTGTGTGCCACTGGTTGACAGGGTATCGACATCTGGTGATTAAAAAGTCTTTCATTTCGGTCTGGTGGCTCCAACCTCCAATAAAAATGCACTATGGCCACATAATCCATTAACCACCACTTTTATGGCAATACATGTAATTTCATGTAAATTGGATTCAGTTCTATCTGATGGACACCCCATTCACCTGACTCATGTACAACTATATGAAATAAATTCAAATCCAATGACCTAATTTGACACTATTTCCTGTGTGAATTGATCTATTACTTGCTGAATGACCTGGGTGCCGCATGGACGTCCACATGCATATTTAATTTACCTGGATGGTTCAATTGATGATACACCACACACAGCAGAATCACCATTAAACCCTGAGTGTTAGTACTCCTTTAGTATTGATCCTGAGCAATGTAACCTCACTGAATGGCTTAGTTAGGCATCTTAGAAAGCATGCATCAGCAGAAAAAAAGATGTTGTGGGAAAAAGTAATGGATAGAGACCACGATTCTCACTTGTTTCTGAATCCTCAGAGGTGTAAAGGTTAAGAACTGTCATCAGATTAGCCATTGATTTCAATTAGTGCTGCCTGCTACTAAAAAACCTTTGTCTGTCTGTGATCACTGACATGTATTGATCCCTGGGGTTGTTCCATTACATTTGATTGCCACTGGCCGCTATCACTAGCTGTTGTGCAACATGGTTAACAGTCCTCCTCAGTTGTTTTCTGCATACAACACAGTTCAGACGCTACATCCAGTCAGATTCCTCAGGATGGACAGTGTACCCAGTAAAGCGCTGCTAATGAGGCTTAGGCTGTGCATGCCCTCACATGGGTCTCTGAAAGGTCAAATTGGGAGGTTACCTCACAGAATTAAAAATGGGCTGAGTGATGTTTTATTGCAAGAATCAGAAGACAAAGCATCTCAACAGAAATGAGTCAGCTTTCTCAATAAATAGTTTCCTTGACTTGAATTGTTTTTCACATTTATACACGTGGCTCTTTTATGTGTAAGATTAAATATTTCCTTATTATAGATGATAAACTACTGGGATCTGATCTGAACTATACAGTATTATACAATGATGATATGTTTTATTGCTAGGCAACAGCAGCTTTGGTAAATCACACCACAGGATTAGAATTTCCATCACGGCCTTGACTTAAAATCACTGCACTTAAACCATCACTATCCATTTTGGGCTTAGTGAAACACAAAGAGGAACTTAATACCTTCAAAATGCTCAGTAAGTGTGACTGTGGGGACCTAAAGAGTTGTTAAAAGTCTCAGATTACTTTATTGATTCCCTTAGACTGTTGTAAGTAGTTTTCTTTTCGAGAGGCTCTGTAAGGCATCATTTGTTCTTCAGCTTCAAGCAATCTGTACGAGCTTTGGTCTCTCTCACAGTGGAAGGCTACCTGAATGGTTGTTTAATTATCAGTCATGTAAAAAGATTATGAATCTTTCAGTTACATTTAAGAAATATCTAGTCATGGTTTATATCAAGCACTGCTCAGGGACATTTCCATGGCTTTAATCTTACTGGCGATGAGCCTCTCTCACTTGTCATTGAGAGAAGGTTGGGTGGAGTTGATAAAGTCCAGGAGAGTTCCCGGAGAAGCTTCTCTCCTGTGAATATATTCCGTACCAACATAACAGTAATAGATCATTGGTGATGAAAAGTAAATGTTACAGTAAATGTGGGACTGTGGGTTCCTCAGGGTTAGGTTTAAGATTTCCTGTCAAAATATTTTGTACATTCAGGACTACTATGTTTTGGGGACCCAATCAATGGAAATTGGGAATCTAAAAAAATTATGTACCTAAAATCCACATAACTAAACAAAAACATTTGCTAATTAGTAGCAATTTAAAATCATGCAGCACCTTGCTGATTGATTGTTGATAAGATGCACAAATGTGCCATTGTTATTTCAAATCTGAAACCAAGGTCTTTATGGATTTATTTTTACAAGGCTGAGGAAAGCTATTTACAAGTGTCCCTCTGCAGGTCAGACAATGGGAACTGTGTTAATAGCATACTTGTCGTGGGTAGATCTCAAAAACAATGGCTCTGAGCTATATAGAGCTGGAATTAGCACGGCAATTTAGTCGCAGAGATTTTTTGCAAACTCCACTCTGCAAAACATGAAAACAAAGTATTACTGTCATGAACGAGTGTCCTTGTGAGCGTTTGTCTGTCCGAGAGAAGAGTAAGATCAATGGAGGGTCACTGTTTGGACTGCATGTTTGTGATGACCTCTGATCGAGCTTCAGCACGTGTTGTCTTTGCTTTGTTTATCCGTGCTGCCGTGAGAGATGCATCTGTGTCACTTGTTTAGCTGTGTTGTCAGTGGACATGTGGAAAGGGGTATTAAAATAATGGGATGAATGAATGGTGCATGTAAAAAAAAAGGCCTTAGTTCTTTGCTGGGTGCTCATTTAAAGTAGTAATGCATTAAAAGCAGGGTGGGTCAGCCAGCATAACAACCAATTACAATCATCTTTAGCCTCTGCTTTTGTTCAAGAACAGAAATAATACTAATGAGCTACATATATTCCATCTGACTGTGGTCTTGGCCATTGCCTGACTCATGCTCGCACACCAGTTCAAAGCTGCCAGGACTCAAAGACATTTAGCAGCCACTTTCATTACCGTCAAACTCCAAGCAGTGATGAAAAGCAGAAGGGCTAATCAGAGTTTTTTTTTTTTTTACTTTGCAAATGAATACGCAGATGGTGTTAAGTTATACCCCTCTACCTCACAAAGTTAAAAATGCTTATCTACACTCTCATTAATTAAAGCCAATCATCAAGGCTTTGTCCTAATACAGATATGTTCAGTATTCTGGGTAATCCTCCCTGCAGCAACAGTGGACAGAGAATGTCTCGAGCTTTAGAGGACATCCTCAGTAAGGCTGTCCATTCAGATCTGCCAAATCGATACTCTCGATTTCCTCAAGCAACACAAAAAAGATGAATGTTTTCATCCATATTAAAGCTTTCTGAAAGGAGCCCTATGGGGGAAATAGTTCACCTCCTCAACTCTGCTGGGGGAAAGTGGTTAGTATTCTCTGTGATACATTATAGGCTCTATCATCTTCCCCTTGAAAGGCGGGCATGCAGCGTGGTGGGGATGCCACAGTACTAGATGAAGGCGTTTCACTGTCTGGAGTGGTGGTGCTAATTTGAATACACTTTTGCACTCCCAGAATGAGAGAAAGGGTAGTCTCCGAGTTGGCTAATGTGCAGATTGGTCATGCAGTCATTGCTTCTTATTATTATGCATCACGATCAACACCACAGGCAGGTTATTCTATTACTTGTTCATTAAAACCTCCCAAATACAGTACAATCACTGTCCCATTAAACCCTGACATAGCATTGTATAAACACTTTCAACCACACAATGTCACAGGTTCACGATTAACATTACATTAATTTATTGAAATAGCATTTTATAAACACTTCCAACCACACAGCGTCACAGGTTCATGATTAACATTATATTAATTTATTGCAATATGTTTATTATAATAAATGGAAGCATTTTTGATATTGCTTGAGCGAAAAGTTGTAATAAGTTCATTTTTGATAACGCACTCATATTATCTGTCGTTGAAATCAGTAGCCGTTTGCAGAAAAAGCTCCCTAATAGCAGACAGACACATTTAAACCCTACATGGTAAACACGGTGAAACGTTTAGCATCTAAAGAGCCACATATATCCCAGAGGAGATGATGGAAAACAGACACAGGGTCAAATGAGTGAGCATGAATATCACGTCTAAAGTTTCAGAAACTACACACACACACACTGAAGGCACGGGGGAAACTGTTTTTATATGTTTTACACTAACACTGCAATGTATTATTTTATTCTTATTTGAAAAACCAGTGCAAACAGGTGAATTCAGACAGGTGAATGATGTCACCATGACATTATGACAATTGTTGTCTAACCCAAATAACTAAACATTTAGGTTGTGTCTCTGATCTTATAAGGTTTGTAAAGGTAATGCATTTCTACAAAATATGATGTCCTTCTCTGACATAGTGACACAATGATGATGTCATTGTTACCGTACAGTATAATCATAAACGGCTTTTCTTTATTTTGACTTTTCTATATAGGCTTTAAATTATCTATAGTCAGTGACATCATATATGATATTAGGTAATGGCAAAGAATTTACCGATCAATACAAACTTTGTCTTTTGATTATTTGCAGACATATCCTTGGAAATGTTTCTTTTGGACAATGCTTTTGTCGAACTTGACCTTCGACTACTCAACTTCAAATAAAACAGAAGTAATATTTACAACACAAAATCCGTTCATGTGTCCTTGAGTTATTTTGCCTGCACGAACAGAGAGAGAAACCTTTTCATCCTCCACATTATTTTTACTTTAGATGAAATGATATGGCCCTTCATAGACAACACATGCACGGCCATGGCATACCATAACCTGTCTTCTTATGTGGCTAACTTACAGTATGCTTCTCTTCCTCAAGGTCATGAAGTTGTGGGCATGCACTTGTAGAGAATTCAGTGGTATACTACAGCCGTTCCTGCTGACAACAAGATTAGTGCAATACATATGTCAGTAGTTTGTGATTTTACATACAGAGCAAGAAGGAAGTTGAAGCTGCACTCCCCTAAGTCCATCAAGAGATGTTTACGCCTGGTTGCTTTTAATACATCAGCAGTGTAGTGCTGAAGTGGGAGGATTTTTGCAGGTGTGTGTGTGTGGTGGGGGGGTGGCGGGTGGGGGGTGTTTTGGTGGGGATGGGGTGGCAGATTTATAGCTCATACCTGCCACGTTCACTTCTTTCTCTGGGCCTGAGATTAACCAAGTCTTAATGTAACAGCTCAGACATGACTGCATCTGTTTGAAATCAATAACTCATACTTTTTTTGAAATTGAGTTTTGGGAGCTCAGAGGCGAGGTGTGGAAGACTGAATCTCAAACTGACTGAAGTCACCCCGCGATTCTGCCTGCTCTTGATTCACAGCATGGTTAGCATGATAATACTGTATGTTAACACTGTTATATCTATATCTATAGATCTCTATCTCTATCTCTATCTCTATCTATATCTATATCTATATCTATATCTATCTATATTTACAGTATTAGTCAAATCAAAATCACCTCCTCATTCAATGGTTTTACTTTATTTTCTATTTATTTTCTACATTGTAGATTAATACTGAAGACGTCCAAACAAAAAAGTGAAAACAAACAAACACACCAGACTATGTTTTATAGTTTCGATTCTCTAAAGTAGCCACCATTGGCTGTGATGACAGCTTTGCTCACTCTTTGCATTCTGTCAGTCAGCTTCATGAGGTAGTCACCTGGGGGTGGTGTTATATTAATAGGTGTGACTTAATAAATGGTATTCTCTGCCATTTTAATGTGTCTGAGACCATCATTTGTGTTGTGCAGAGGTTGGGTTGGTACAAAGGTCTGTACAGTGAATAGCCCTGTTTGACTACGGCTATAAGAACTACTCACATTCCATCATTACTTTAATGCATGAAGGCCAGACAGTTCAATCTTCAAGTGCAGTCGCACAAACCATCAAACGCTATGATGAACGTCAAGAGGAAGACCAATAGTTACCTCTGCTGCAGAGGATGCGTTCATCAGAGTTACCAGCCTCAGATGCAAATGACCTCAATGACTAGAGCCGACATAAATGTCTCATAGAGTTCAAGCAGCACACTCATCTTAACATCAGTTGTTCAGAGGTCTAATGTTCATTCCTTGGGTTTCTTGGTCCAGTCTTGGTGTTGCACACATACACATTCATCTGTGCTGCCTGGAGTTGAGTTGACCTGCCTTGTTTTGTTTATCAGCCTTGTAACTTCTTGATGAAGTCGGATTTAAGGAGTTTTACAAGCGATGTACTGGTCTTTGCTGTTAGGTCGTCAGATTGTGTTTCAGCTCTGTCTTCAATAGAATTTTTTAAAGGAGTGAAAGAAGTTGTGGACCACACAGACAAAAATTGAGGATTGTCATTAACGTAAATAAAATACATTCTTTTGGCCGTTTTATCTCAGAGTTACGTGGAAGACGTGACATCTCCTTTCATTGCCCTCAGAGAGGATTATTAATGTGTTCATTTCTTCTTGGCTTAACCAGAGAGAGGTAGAGATGCAGTTACAATGTTTCGCTTCTTCTCCTTCCTGTTTCACTGCTCACTCAAAGTGTCTAGTCCGGCTCCTGTACAGATTTTATGGTTTTGATTCCTTATGGATCTTTGAGCTGATCCTCAGCTGTGCATCTCCTGACTGTTATTGTGTGCTGTTAAACATTTAACTGCCAGACAAAACCCAGACATCTCCCTTTTCTCTAGTTTTTGTGAATGACTGCAAACCATCATGAAAAGGTAGAAGCCTCCACCTCCATTATCAGTTCATGACCTCATGACTTTATGTTATATATGTATTCTGCATATATCCAGTTAATGCACTCTGTTTTTTTGATGAAATGATTCCATGTCCTGTGTTGATTTTTTTTCAACATGTCAGAGAGTCTGCAGCCAAATTAGCAGCACTGCAGACAGATTACAATATAACCTCCAAGTGTCATAATGCAACAACTGTGCAAAAAAAATCGCATCAGTCCAATCAACTGTTGTAAGATCCTTCACCAAAGTGAGGAACTGACTGGGAAATCAACATTGTCATCATATGTTGACTATACTAGCATCATTAAAAAGTACCACCACAATACAACCTCTATTAATCTGAGTTTTAAAAGGCTGGTTTTTTTTAAATCTTTTTCCAGGATTTCAATGAATGTATTGATGATTTTTGTATCTACAGTACGTATTGGTAATTCTGCCAAAAGAAATTAAACCCTCCCAGACATTACAATGAAATATCCATCTGTGTTGTATGCCTTTAAAATATTTTCATCATTTCACATGTTTGTATTTGATTTCATTTTCATGATTATGATCATGGCTGTGATAGCACATACGTACCTCTGCCATAGAACTCATATCTATCTGGGCATCATATCTACATTGTCATCATAACTTTCACTACACACACATCAGTTAACTGAAATACTGTACACAAAAGTTTCAGTGGGCACTGAAATGAACTGTCAATCAACTAACGCTGACTGGAAGTTTTGACTTCCTGTTTTGACTGATGTCCTTTGCAGCTCTTTACAGTGAGTTAGGTAGTCGACTGTAGCACTTCAGCTGCTGGGTCTTCTTCTGGGTCTCTTCTCAAGGTCATTCGCGAATGCTCACGTGAATGAAAACGTGTTTGAAATTAGTTGTGGAAGCAACACCTTTGTCTGATAGAGATGAAAAATTATAGCTTTCACTGTAATACTGAAGTTAATGGTAAGAAAACGTATATGATGAAGATATGGCACAGACCAAAAGATACCTAAACAACCATCATATGATTTTCATTTAATTTCCCTATTTGATCACACAGCATCAACTATTTTAATACCAAGAAACTCATGCCCATATCAACTCCTGAGCACACAGCCCATCAACAGAACTCAAACATCCATCCATAGATCATCTGTAAATCTCTTCCACAGTGATAGATGATGAACCCCAGCTCCACCCCCCTGCTCCACTATGTCTGTGTCCTCCTAATCCTATTTTTAAGGATCCATTACCTCCTCTCCTCCTGCATCATCCCACACGCCTCTCAAGGCCCCTGACGCTGACGACTGATGATGGATCAACAACACATTTCACTGTAACCTTCCAAACACCAGCAGCTTGTTGTACAGTATGCCTGTAAGACCTGTCTCTTGTCTCCCCACCTTCCTCTGTGAACACGTATAAGTGCAGGACGGGGAAGGCAGTCTGTACACATCGACAACTCCACTGTTCAATTTTAAGGGGAGGTTTGGGAGTTGAGTCTACTGCAAAGGGCCAATAATTGGCATCCGTCTTGTCTTATTAAAGCAGAAAGCACTGGGGTGGATCCCCCGAAGCCAGATCTTGGTCTTTATTAGAGTTGTGTGTAAGCAGAACCACACAGAGAGACAACTAAAGGCTTTGGTCAAGAATGTTTCTGCTCTCAAGTCGCAAATTAAAGTAATTAAACATCGTAAACGAATTTTTAAATCGTTTCAACATAACTCTGGTTATAAGAAGTTAAACACAATGTACTTGCCATGAGTAAATAATTCCTTCAAGTAAATAACACTGAATTTCTCTCTTTCATGGAAAATTAGATAATAAATAATAATAATTATTTGGTGTTCAAGAAGGAAATCTTGGGTGTATCGCATCTAAATTTTTTTTTTTGTCGTAGTTTTTTGTTTTGTTCTCAAACCTCTACTTGTCATAAGAGAATTCTTTTCCTCCATGCACAGCACCGATGCCCCAGGACAACGGCTTGTCGACATGGTTCACTGCTCCTCTGGTTTAGTAAAGCATGTTGGTTTAACAAGTTTGTACCACTGGAAGATAGAGAACTTAATCCTCAAGGGGAGGCAACAAAAATATGTCTCTTCTGCCTGCTTTGTTCACAGTCATGCAGGCGATGAAGAGGACCCCCCCCCCAAACTTAAGGCTACAGCCACCACACCCCCACCTCCGCTTCAACTCTTGGCTGCGCCAGCAGCTTTTTCCCCCTTCGTGAGCCCTATTTAAAATACGCTGACATGGCAACAAATTTGACAATTAGCACTTTGCTGCTTAAGTAAAGCTGCTGCGGTACCTGTGATTTAATATTTCCTTCACCAGCGGAGGAAGACGATGGAGATCCTGGAAAGGCTCTTAACAGTACAAGCACAATTATCATGTCACCTCCCTGTGGTTTTTCCTTTACAGCCTGTTTTTTAAACAGTGGTTAAATTAGCTCTAGGAGCAAATAGTTAGGATCTTTACATGTATGTGCTGTATACATCACCCACTCTGCAGTGTGCACCGCTATGAGTTTCATCAAAATATGGAGGTCCACTGAGTGTGTCTGTCCCTCATCACTGAAGGTATTCTGGTAACGCTGGGTCACTGTATTGTGTAGAAATCCAAATTTGCATAACTCTGCTAGTCAGGCCTGCAAATGACTGCTGGCAAAGGCATTCAATTATCTGGCAGACGGCTGTGTGTGCTCGTTGTGAGCCAGAAGAAAAGGCGGTGTTCAGGAAAGGGGGGGTGGAGAAACAACAATACATTTTTTGTTGCGGTGTGTTTCCGGTTTATCTACTTGTAATATTGAGAGAAATGCTGTTTCTGACATTTTTAATTTAAGAAATAATTCAAATAGTTCTTCAAAGCAGTTCATTGCAGTTTGGTTCCAAACAAATCATTTCTATATATTTCTATATATCATGTAGCAGTGCAGTGATGCACCAGTGGTATAAAAAAAATCAATACCTCTGATGTCATTAGTCATTCTAATACACTTAAAGCAGTTGGCACTAATACTTGCTGCTGTGAGATTACCAAGTATGACATGAGCACTGAGTTCATCATTAATGGACATTAATGAATTCTGACAAAATTGCGGGCTGTTATTTAGCACAGGGAGTTATATTCTGCTTGATTTATGTCTAATGGTGTCATCCCAAGGTGCACAATGCCTTTATCGTAAAGTACTGTCCACATCAATGTTGCATGCCTTTTTTTATGGTATGTATGTGTGGGTGATGAGTGGGGCGACGTACACTGGATGCTTTCAGCTCATGAATACAATAAAGACAGCACAGTAAAAAAAAAAAAATCAGTGGCTGCCTTTCACATGTTTTAATGCTGGGGTGCATGTGAAAACATCCCCCCCTCTCTTTCAGACACACACACATGCACACGCACACACGCACACACACACAAAATATACACTTAATTTGATAACCACTTTCAAGCAACTTCTGTAATAATACAGCTTAATATGCATGAGAATTGTGGCACCCTTGGAAAAGGTCAGTTGTGTACCAACTACTGAATGTAATTAATGAACAAAACAACTCCACAGGTATTAACACAATGTTTTCTTTCTTCTGCTAAGCAAAATTCAGGCAGTCTGCTTCGGGGATAACAACTGGTGCCTAAGCAAAGACATTTTCAGTTTGTGCTGTCACATTTTAATTGGACAAACTGCCTAATTAGGAGTCATAAGAATGTATAAACAATAATAAATGTTCTGTCACATTATAAAGCAGATAGAAGTACTGATGAATGTTATAATGAGACCACTAGCTGACGAATATAAAGTGGCAAAAACCAAATCCTCAAAATCAATACAGTTTTGCAGTTTATTCAAATAAATGAGTGGGATTATATAGCAGTTGGACAACCAATCAGCATGTGCACAACAATGCTGTATGAATGTAGTGATTGATATTTGCTCACCATCTCAAATGAATGAATGAATGAATGAATGAATGAATGAATGAATGGGGTCAACAGGTGTGTGTGCGTGTGTGAGTGTGGGGGCAAACATATGGCTGTTAAAGGTAGTGGAGATGCAACACTTTACCCTAGAGGACTTGTGTCAGAGGCAATGACATAAATGATGCATCTCTTTAGACTCATCAATAAAACCCACACAGGCCCTAATGGAGGCGTAAAAACGGACAGATAGGAAGTTTCACGTGAAGCTCACATAAATCAGCCACTCAGAATGACCTATATAAAAGTGAACAGCACTGACAGGCTGCATAATTTAGAATGCACACTGTAGGAAGTGTTATAGTATTATTATAGTTATAGTAATTATTATGAACCTCCCTGACACCTTAAGTGCATGTATTAAATACTCTGGGATTTACTGCACATGGATATGAGTCACAAATGATTTGATGTTATCAGCTGATGTGTTTTTGGATCTTTATAAAGACAAAAACACAGTAAAACAGTTGTCAGTGTGAAGAGCTCATCTTATTACCAGTTGTTTTCAATGAAATGAACTTTGCATGGCTGATCAAACAGTAAATCATATGCATTAGACGGGTTAGGGATAGGGTTGTAATCAGTGTTTTTTTTTTTCATTTTTAACCTGAGTCAACAATGCATGTGGTTACGTCTGAAAATGTGTGTGAGTGTTTGTGCCCTTTGACCTTCACCTAAATATCACTCAAGTCCATTCAGTTTTGGAACCTTCTACCATTTTACGCAGAGGGATATTAGCACCGACCTCGTTCATCTAACCGGTAAAATGACCTTTCTGTTCCTTTCCAAATGACCTGTTTTTATACTTTACACCTCACGTTGCCTACGTTGCCTCAGGTCATCACTTATGCTGCACTCGCAGTGTGTTGGCAGAAAAGCTGCTGCATTCAGTTCACTGCATTACCTCACATCACAAAACAGAAAAGACTCAAGACTCATATATTCTTATATATTCTTATATGTAAGAGACATATAAAGTATAGATTTTGTTAAATATTGTAGTAGTTTTAATAATATTGGACTCCACATGGTGTGCAAGAAGATTATAGATTAATCTACTGGTCATAGATTTGGAGCTTCATCTGAATATTACTGAAATTTTTTTTTTAACAAATGTGTTTTAGATTGTACAGGATTTTTTTTTAAATACCACTGAGTTGATCTCCAGTTATCTCAGTCAACTTAAAGTTGTAAAAATAAAGTGTGTACATTACACAGTTTTTAGCACCGAGTTTATTTCATGTATTCTTCTTGAAAGAAAGAGGTGTGGTTTTATATTGGGACATTAAAAAAAACAAAAATTTGTTTTATTCTTTATGATTTCAGTTAAATTAGTTTTGTTATATTATTGAAAAACAGTTTTGCTCATCTGTCAGCGACTGTAAAAAAATACTTTACAAAACACTGTAATTATTTTAATTTGAAATTCTTTTGCTCTGTTGATACTGGAGTGCTGCTATCGTGTAGCAGCTTCACAAAGTTACTTACAAACCTGTTAACTTCCTGCCGTGGATAAAAAAAGCTAAGTGGACACTCTTCATTACTTTCAGTGCTGAAATACTGTCTCAATAAATGAAATGAAAATGTCATTGTTTTATCATCTCCGGAAGATTAAATCCTCCAACATGGTTAATCACCTTGAGTCCAATTCATTTGCTTGACAAGTTGGCTTATGACCAAATACTGCCTGTAAACCAAACCGCAGTGCTTTCAATCACAGCCACAGTAAAATGGCTGAAGTATAAACCAGCAAACAACAGTGGGGTGAACAAAAAATAACAATCTGCAACATTTTGTTAAAACAAGTGATGCATTTTACTTTACTTTATTTTCTTTGCTGCTGTGACACTGCAGATTTCCCCATTGCGGGACAAATAAGAGATTTTTTTCTTCTTCACATCATGCGTGCATTAAAGGCTCTGAGTCACTGTACAGTGGATTTTCCAGTCATGTTAAAAATGCTATCACCTGCAAGTTACTGCCAGTACTGATACACTATAGAACAGTTTTATTTTGTTAGTTCTTCCTGCTGATTGGCTTCTTTAGTTTTCACTGAGTGAGTTTCCTTTGTTCTTGCAGTTATCTCTCAATCTATTTATCTCCAAAAGAGAGAAGAAAAAAAATATAGATGTGCACATTAACTGACACTCTCTTCATATACTGTATCAAGCTTTTGCAAATGTGCATCTTCCTCTCCACGTGGTATCTGCCTCTTGTCTGGGTTTACTGGAACGATACAAGTCAAGCTGACATGGGGAACCGCTCCGCTCCGAACTTCTCCGAGAGGAGAGTGAAAGAGCTGTGTGCTCATGACCAGCTGGTTACGGAGTTTCACCCACTCGGTAACAAGGTCTGCGCAACTGCTGAGGCATTTGTTCTCACCCAGGCGGAATGCAAGCCATTGCTTTTTACACCGAGGAATCAGGAGTGATGGGCCGAGGAGAGGGGAGAGAAGGGAAGGAGAGGGAGCGATGTAATTAGGGAGCAAGACTGAGAGATGAGGTGACAGAAGAGAATGAAGACAGGGAAGATGGAAGGAAAAGAAGCCAGAGAGAGACAAAGAGAAGGGAACAGAAGTGGAGGGTGGCCAACACAGACAGACAGACAGTTCGAGCTGAAAATCATTTAGCACTAAGCTAAATGCCAACTAAAAATAGACTTTCAATCAATCAAGCCCAGCTATCTGGCCGGAGAATTAATATGCACCCTGGAAAGCATTTCCGTTAAAGGTTGAAGGAGGACACATGTTTCTGAAACCTTTTTTTCCCCCAAAATGATTTAAAACTCAAAAGAGCTCAATGGCGGGTTCAAAACAACGCCCGATCAGGCTGGTGATCAAATAAATGTAAACTCGGCGGCCCTGAAAAGAGCGTTTTGATAAAAATAATGACGAAAGGAGACGCGAGCAGGAAAGTACATCCAAAGATATCTTGGATCCTCATAAGTGGAGCATTTGCTTTGATGTTTTTTCACACCACAGGTACTGGCTTCTCTGGAGGTTTGGACTTTCTACATCTCCTTAGTTAGTCTGATCTCTGCGAGGGAACAAGGTAACTATGTGACAAATGCAGCCCCTGTGGGCTCCTCTCTGAGATGACAAAGACTACATTTAAACAATAGGACAGAAAACACAGGTTTTAGCTGTTTCTCTTTGTACATGCGGCTGTGTTTAGTTGGTCTCTTCTTCCTTAGCACCTGATTCTGTGCAAATCAATGGCAGTGGGGCTAAAAATGACAGATACGCTGTCAGCTGCTCCATGCATTTTGCATAAACGTTGTGCGATAACTAGTTCACTCCCTCGTCATCAGGGTCGCGTTAAAAACATTTCACTTAGCGTTTTCAAGCTTTTAAGACTGTGACAAATTGTTGCCTAATTATCCAGGAGATTTTTCTGCACACGATGAAACATTCATCACGGAGCCATGGGTTTTTAAAGATCATGGTTTTAAAGCCAATATTCCTCCATTCTTCTGCGATGCACTTACGCAGATTTCCTATGCTGTTGTCACCGTGTGCTTTGAAAAGCCTGTTTTGTCACCGGTGATATAATGGATGTCACACGAAATTCAGCGCCGCAAAAATCTTGTGTTGCCATTCATCACTCTTAATCATTTCCTGCAGATTTCTCAAGACCACAGTTATTGAATGCATTTATCTTTCTCCTGTTGAGACTGTGGACAAAGATGGATCGCTGCAGCCTCCAGATTTAAGGACTTCCCAAGCTCAACTCAACCCAGTTGACATTCTTTATTTTTTTTAAATGCTACCCCCCCCCCCCCCCCCCACCCCCACCCGATTCCCCCGTCCCATCTAAAGCATGTATTTCTCTAACCTGTGGAATCACCTGACCATTTATACACCGCTCGCGTTTATGTCATCACAGGTAGACCACTGTAATTCACTGTTTTAAGGGTTGTTCTCATGATGGTATAACATACAGAAACTGCTTTTAAAAGATAAAGCTCAATTATTTCCACTCAGTTTTAGAAGTAATTTTAAGATTTGATCTCAAAGGTGATTCAGCTTGGGACCACTTCATGGTTTTTTTTTTTAAAAAGTGTTTTATGATTTTAACCTTTATTGTGTTGTTGTTTTTCTTGCTGTTTAACATTTCTTTTTTTTCCTGATAACACATCAACATATTTGTTTTGTTACGTTTGATGTCAAGCATATGTGGAGGATGTTGAACTTGCCCAAACATTAACCAGAAGATCCTCTGTGCACTGTTTAAAATGCCAAATGAATTTTCTCTAATGCACAGATACACAGTTATGCATAACCAGATGTTACAACCCTCATTAATCAATCAATCAAACGTTATACTGTATGTGTACGGCTAATATTCATTCCTCATGGAGCTTTAACAAAGTGTACAGGGTGTAACATCCTCTGACCTACACCCTTAGCAGGGCCGAGGAAAAACTGCCAAAAAACAAACATTTGGGATATTATTGGGAAAAATGCAGAAAGTTCAGTGAGAATCAAAAGTGAGGGATCCCTCTCCAAGGATTTACAGAAGTGCTATGGATGCCACTTATTACATATCACATCAACAGCATGCAACAGGAGTTCTAAAGGGATGATCAGATGCTTTAAATAGATGCTTGATTTTTTTTCTTAATTTTTAAATTTAATTTAATTGAATTTTTTTACATGCTGTGAAGTCCTCCTCCGCCTTTGCCACAGAGCTTCTAAATCTGTTGAGATATCGTTTCCTGTTTTGCCCCTGGTACCAATTCACTATGTAATCACCCAGCTCATGAAAATTGCAAAGGTGGTGAATAATTTAAAGTGGCTGCATTAAAAATAATGTGTTGTACAGTGTCATAATGATGGCGGTCCAGACACAGGAGGAAGACAGTGAAGTCGATAAAAAGAAATCCAGGAGGAACATTTTTCTTTGTCATTCATTTATGGAATTCACATTATATATTCCACTGTTTCCGATACGTCTTTATTGATGCTTGAGGGCACGCTTAAATTGTGCTGAGGACCGGCCCCGTTGTTTCACAGTGGTAACATATTGTACCTATGACATTATCAATGCAAATCCAATGTATTTGAGCGCATGTTCTGCACCAGAAATGAAATGCTAATCGGAGAATGAGTGCAATAAACAACTGTTCAAGGTTGGAACATTTAGTCTTTGCAAGCTGGGAACACCTAGAGCACCTGAGTGAAGGACACAATGCTGAACTAAGCTGTTCAGCCACATGGGAGCTCTGCAATTATTTCATTTGATGAAATGCTACCATGAAATTCACCGGGTTCTGCTCCAGTCAAAGCCTTCATAAAGGTGCTAAGGATTCAAAGCACATTCCTTTGTCTGGGGCAGATTGGAGTTATTTGATATGATGAGCGATATCTGGATGCTGTATTGCATGTTAACTGAGCGAGGGCTAAATGATTTTCCAGCAGCTAACGTGATGGGCACAGTGTGTGTTCGCAGACATAAAAACCTGTGAGGCGTCTTGAAATGAAGGGTTGATTAAAGTAAACTACATGTGTACTGAGCCTGAACAACATGGGTCAGAAATATTTAAGCTTGTATCATCTTCACACAGTCAGGTGGCCCCAACATTTTCTATTTCATCAAAATCTACATCCAGTAAACATCTGACTCTTATACAGCCTGAGTAATGCTGAAGATAACATACTGAGAGTTTCCTTCCTGTATCTACTGTACGAGTTCACACTGATGACACAGCAAAGATATATGGAAACATTGATAATGTGACTGAATGAAATGATATGATGGATGGATGGATGGATGGATGGATGGATGGATGGATGGATGGATGGATAGATAGATAGATAGATAGATAGATAGATAGATAGATAGATAGATA
>JAFBJQ010003059.1:148176-294147 GCA_016785345.1 Trinectes maculatus
CCACATGCCATTACACTTCACTGCTATAATCAGCACAAGTTAATAACAGTTTTCAGGATCTTTTTTTTGTCATGTCCATTTTTTTTTTTTTGCACATTGCTGTCAGATTATAGAGAGAAAACTTGCACTGCACTTCTTGCTCTGATCCAGCCACTGAGCCGGGGGTAGTAAATACCATCACATTAATGATGCCTCCTGGGTGCAGACGGTCCCCTGCTTCTCAGTGCTGCATGTTTGTTAAACACAGGGTGGTCACAACACTGCTGTTGTGTGCGACTGACTGCCCTGATGTCATATGCAGGCTATTAAAGAGCCTCCCAGCCAAGCCACAGCAGCACTTTAATTACTTTGCTGATATGAAGTCAAAGAACAACTTCTCTTTATCAATTCAGCACTGAAAAAAAAACGCTGCTTAGATGGTAAATTTTTCATCACTTCTACACACTGTGATTAATCTGACTTTTATGGCCACAAGACACCTGAAATATTGTAGGTGACATATTCTATTTAAACAGTGGGTCTTTTGTGACGTATGAATGATTCATTCTTTTTTACGATAGACCCTTTTTTATTGAATATGAAATGTGTGTATGTGCATGGGAAGTTTTTATACAGTAGCCGTGTCGTTATCATTTTTCACCCCAAATGACTTCTGAAATATGGAGTATTATGAACTTGAAATGAAAACATAATGTATGTAGATTGGGCTGAGGTGCCTGTATTTAACATTCAAAAACCACAAGATAGTGACATTATGCTGCGAGCATCAATATGAAAGGTTTGCCAGCAATCTTCTTTTTATGAGAATTCAAGTAAAGTGTACAAACATTTCCTACATTCATTTTCACTTTTACCCTAAGTCATTCATTTTTCCCTGAAGTTTCAGAATAATAACTGCTCTGTTTAATCATTCTTCCCTATTTACGCTCAAGCAAACACATATTTATCATCATACCGTAGCTCAGAATGAACATTCTAAGTATTGTGTGCAGTACAATATGATGTATAATCAAATAAAATAAATAGAAGAATGCAGGCTTGAAATAAAAACTGTGTGCACGCGTGTGTGCATGCGTGAGTGTGTATATTTCTCAAACCATCTCTGACACAACATTGTAACTGCACCACAGTTAGTTAACCCTTTAAAACCATTTGTATCATATTTGCTACATGAGTTATATACAGTGAACTGACAGACAGAGAACTGTCTGCTGGATGTTCTATATTTTCAAAATGTTGCAGGTAAAATTTGTTTTGCTTTTCAAATGTTATACAAAAATAAATAATAAATATATAATAAACAAATCAATCAATCAATTAATTTTTATTTGTATAGCCCATATTCACAAATTGCAATTTGCCACATAGGGCTTAGAAAGAGTACCACAGTCGATGGTCCATGGACGTGGCTGCACCTGGTTCTGGAACAGTGGAGTCACTCTGGTTCAGTCCCCCCATTTCTCAAATGCGCTGCAGTAACTCCAATACTTAAGAAACCGGGTTAAGACCCCAACAATCTCAACAACCTTTGTTCTATTTCCAACCTGTCATTCCTCTCTATAATTCTTGAAAAAAACCCAGTTGCATCTCAACTCCAATCTCATCTTTCCGTCAATAACCTTTATGGACAGTTCCAGTCGGGTTTCCGTCCCCATCACAGCAATGAAACAGCATTAATCAAAATATCCAACGACCTCCTGATTGCAGCAGACTCTGGACTCTTATCTATTCTAATCCTCCTTGACCTGACCTCAGCATTTGACACCATTTCCCACTCCATCCTTCTCTATAGACTGGCTACAATTGGATTAACTGGCATACCTCTGGGCTGGTTCCGCTCATATCTCTCTGGCCATACTTAATTCATTCAACTAAAAACTTTTGCATCCCAGCCTTCTCCCATACCTTCTCAAATACCTGGGTGTCCACATCACCGAGGACGTCACCTGGACACTGAACACTTCACAGCTGATCAAGAAGGCACAGCAACGACTGTATTTCCTGAGGAGGTGGGTGGTACGGCAACACTACTGCTGTGGACCGCAGTTGCCTGCAGAGAGTGGTTAGGACTGCTGAGAGGATCACCAGGACTCCACTGCCCTCTCTGCAGAGCATCTACCACTGCAGAGTCCACAGAAGAGCTGCCGCCATGCTCAAAGACCCCACCCACCCACAACACGGACTGTTCACACATCTACCCTCAGGCCAGAGGTGCAGAAGTGTGAAATGCAGAACATCCAAAACTCTTTCTTCCCCTCTGCCATCAGAATCCTGAACACTTGACAAGAGTCACAACCACGGACTACTTATTTCTGTTGTATTTCTGTTTATTGCATTGTTTATTACTGTATTTTTCACTTAGTGTATTTCCCTTATGGCATCAGTGTGGACAGCAAGAATTTCACTGCAGAAGAAGAACTTTTTTTTTTTCGTGTACATGACAATAAACACTTTGAATCTTTGAGGTGTTCCGGGCACATCCCACTGGGAGGAGGCCCCGGGGAAGACCCAGGAGACGCTGGAGGGACTATGTGTCTTGGCTGGCTTGGGAACGCCTTGGGATTCCTCAGGATGAGCTGGACGATGTGGCTTGGGAGAGGAAAGTCTGTACCTCTCTGCTGAAACTATTACCCCGATGACCCAACCAACGGACGGATACACATCTAAGTCTCAAAAAAAGATTTTTCTGGCTAACTGTTGATGTCTCAGTCTTTACAGGGTTAAATGGCATTGAAAGAAATTCAAAGGTGCAAAGTTTGAACACAATAGATTTTTACTTTATTTACCCCATCTTAACTTGTTGTTTTGGTTTTCCACTCGACAAATTAGTTCTTATCAGCAGTGATTTAGCGAAAGCAGACAGGCAAAACTGTCATGGTTCTGTTTTTTTCTGAGACCTTTTCTGTTATATTTGGTGTTTGTTTTGGTTTCTGTTTCCTCCCTCCTTTTCTTTTGTGTCTCTGTGCAGAGCCTGTAACGGGGGGCGTGACTGGCTACACATGTGGCCACAGACGAGGCACACCTGATTCCACTCTCCTCATCAACCCCTCCATAAATAGACCGGTCACTTCACCACTACGCTGTGAGCGTATTCCGTTCCCGACGGTACCTGGCTCTGTCTTCAAATGTGAACTCTACGGTTTATTTCTTGACAGACTTTTGCACTTAACTCTATTTTTTGTGTCCAGCTACTCCTGTGCCTCTCTGCTGTCCTTGTTTTCAAACACAAAACGTTCCAGACAAACAGCACCACCAGCGACTCATGACTCTCGTCATCAAAAGATATTGATTTGAAAAAAAAAATGCTAATTATATGTTTCAGTGGTACAACTGCTATTGCTAATCTCATGTTTTTACCTATGAGGTCATGTAAAGAATCAAAAGGCTTGTGACATATTTTTGTCTTTGAACTACTATTTTTTGTCTAACATACAATATATACCATAACATTTCTCTTAATGTTAGACATAAACACACACACACACACACACACACACACACACACAGAGTATGGAAGCCACTGAGCTAACACATACTGTTTGGATCTTTGGGTAGCTGGAAAACAAATGTGATACAAACTTAGTTTTCTGCATTATAGAGTATTTTTTGTGAATGGACAGACCCTCACCTCAGCTTCATTCTTACTATGTCCCCAGGACTGTTTAGAGCCCTTGCATACAGAAACATAAAGTGTTGACCACACAGCCAGCCTGCTAATATATCCCATTCTAATAGGACTGACAGATCTGACTGATTTTCTTACTGAAGCCCTTTTATAAAGCCATAGATTGCAGTGCACACCCTCAGCCAAAACCACAAGTCGTGCCTATAAATCCAGGAGCCGACAGTGTGTCTGTATAGTCATAAATATGCATGGTGGACTCAATTTCTCAGGGTGTTATATGCACGACTGTCCTAGCCACAGTTTACCGTGAACCGCTTTCAGAAACAAGCCCATTACTTATTTGAAGGAATTGGAGCTGCGAGGATAATTGTCATAGGTATTTTAACACAGAACATTGTGTACTTTCATTGCACCCCCCCCATTCTCTTGGTGAGTTCATCAAGGCAAGCACTGGGACAGAAATCCCCTAAAGCAATTGTCCCTTGGTAGAACAGATGTGTCCTAATATCCAGTCCAGCATGCCTCCAGTAATTATGGGCAATATATTAAATACAACAAATGTGGAAAATGAGATTTTGTTTAATTATGATGCAGGGAGCTGTATCAGTTGGGTATCAAGCCCTCCTTGATCTAAGTAGATAGAATAATGTGTACATTTTTTGATTTCTATTTGACATCAGTTTGAATAGGTGGTTTCATATCAGACCTACAATACAAGGCGTTGGTAACTACATTATTCCCACGGATTTCTCAAAAGACCAGACATGTCATATAAAAACAGGATGATTCTGTTGTCTCTTCTTCAGCTGTATCTCACGTCAGGGAACTGATGCGAATGACTGCTGAGAAGTGAGACAGACTGCTTATTATGGATGCTTCTGCCGAACAAAGAGACCACCACCACTGTCCTGCAATTATTCCGAGGCCTCTGCCTCCAATTACAGCTTAATTGAACTTTTCGCAGTCATACCATTGCAAACTATCCCTCAGGTCAAAGTTGACTGGGTGGCGAAGGGGACTGAAATTTAAAGAGATCATTAGCACGTCTCCCCTTATAATTATCTTCTTAGGCCGGTGGCTCTGCTCAAATGAGGGGTCAATTCAAAATACACTTATTTGCATGAAGGTGCAATCAGGTGGCTGGTGGTGTGCAGTTTCATCCTCAGCTGGCTGCCAAGTGCAGCATATACACTGAAAAGGTATTCTGCCACAAAAACACAACACAAGGGCAAATTGAATACATTTTGAAACAAGTAAAAGTACACTGTACAGTACACAACCAGAATTATATCAATGAAATACTTTGATATGATATGTATTATTGACATTTTTACATCAAGTGACAGTATAAAAACAATAGCAATGGTACGAGAAATGGCACAGCTTAGTGTTTCCTAGATTTCCTGCTTTGTTTAACTTGGCTTTGTTTCACTGCTGCATCGTGTCAGTCTGTGCATCTGTGCTTGACTTCATCCATCTCTGGCTCAATGCTTTGACAACTTATAGGCCAGAACAAAGATTCATGCGGGAGATGCACTCAATTCAGGTGGACCAAAGAAAACTGTATCCACCCCCAAAATTAATGAAATAACAAAAAAACATAATCATGACCTGATGACAGGAGCAACATTCGACACAAAACTGTACATATTTTTTTGGATTTTTTGGATCGATTGCTGAATTGAGTCAGGGGAATAGACACCATCGACACCGTATTAACGTTTTCAACTTATTATACCTTTCAATTATAAATACACAACATTTGATTTGGGGGGTGATTTATAGGGCATCTGGAGAAATAAAGGGTGATACAGTGTGTGTAAATACCACTTCTAGTTGGTAACACAGTTTTACCAAACAGACAAAGGAAGTATTGTGCTTGAGTTCTAGTAAGCTCCTAACTAAAAATCAGGAGTTGATCCAAGGCCTTTATATTCTGATAGATTTGTAGGGCTTAAAGAGTGAAGAATGTTGCTTTTAATCTTCAAGGACCTTCGACTTCATCACAAATTGCATCTCAGTGACAGAAAAAGGGATGATGGGCTCTTTGGGATGATGCCCTTGCCTGAGGCACTGATGGGTAAAAACAAGCCTGATCAGCCTGTGCTTGCAAAAGCATGGGGCCTTCGAGAGTGACAGGGTTTACCCCATGTTAATGATAATACGTAATCTATAGCACAAGCACTCAGATAACAGATCGACACGATGCGCTCAAACTACAATGAAAGAACGCATTGTTCATGTTAAGTCATCCTGTCTCCTGATAGAAGGCATCACTGGGCTTCACTTGACCTCTGACGGGCTTAGGCTCCTTCAGCTTCCAGCACAATGGCCAGGAAATGAGACTCATCTATAACTATCATTGCCTCGCCCCAAGGATTAAGGTCTTTTCATGAATACCACAAATATGAATATTTCAGTCCAAGTACAACTGGGACTTCTAAAGCAGTTGCTCAAATGGATTCAGGTGGATGTTGTTTACCTGCTTATCTGGCTTTTCAACCCACCCATATGCTGATGTTGATATGAGAACTCGACATGTTAGCAGGAAACGATAATTGACAATGTGTTCACACTACTATGCGTGTACTGCCATTGTTTGTTCAACACAAGTTTATTTATCCAATTGTCACGTTTATCAATTACAACAGTTACCATTACTTTTGTACAGCCTTCGTAGCATTAAGCTTGACACCGACGAGCACCTAAGATTCTGTTGATGGTATGTGGTATGATGACAATTCCTCTACCGATTCCTGTTTTTGTTTTCTGCCCTCTGTGTGGTCGGGGTTGTTGTGCGGTTGGGTGTTTATGTGTTCTTCTTCTTCTTTAGGTTTTAATGGCGGTTGGCATCCAGCTTAACAGGAGCATTACTGCCACCTACTGGGTTGGAGTGTGGAGCTGGTAGACATTGGGAACAACCAAAAATAACCCAAAAAAAAAAAAACTATACCCTCTGGGCTAACCCAGTCTCTTTCAGAAATGTGATTATAGAGTTATGAGTATGGTTAGTATTGCCTAAGATGTCAGACAGGATTAAATTACTGCGTTTGACTATTTTCAGCGACTGAAAGAGGTTATTCCTTTCTTTTCCCTTTTTCCCTCCACACCAACATATGTGCCGGTACCACAGAAAGTGAGTTGTTATTCCTACCTGGTCTAGTCTACAGCTACAAATATATATATATATACATCCATGTGGCTGTGGAGTGTATGAGGTCGGCACAACCCCAAAGGAAGGTGTCACACGTTACAGCATTATTAAAGCCACATTACAGTGGCATTGTCATTTTCAAAGGAAACCTATCGACTTGGCCAATATGGCTCCTACGACATGCCTGTATTCTTCTTACCAGTTTGAGGAATCCAAGGCAGTGCTTTTTTTTTCTTCTGTATAAATCAAAGTCTATAAACAGCAGGTGGATTCACTTTCTGTTCTAAATATTAGAATAGCAGCTGATTATGTAACTGTCAATGCATGGATGAGTCATTTTGCCCCTGTGTGAATTTCAAGGGAAACAGAGGGATCTCAGAAGAAGCCGGCTGCTGCTGCTGCTGCTGCTGGTGCTGGTGAGAGGTGGCTTTGTGTGTCAAATATGCACAATTCCACCACGGAATGAATGAAACCACTGTGCAAGTGAAATGCCTCCATCAACAGACAGAGAGTTCCCTCCTTCTTCTGTGTTTTTCCACTTACAATTGAAATGTCAACAACTTGCTACATTGGGCAATTTAGTTAGATATTGCGACAAAATTTCAATTTGCTGTTTTTACAGTTCTTCTAATTGAATTATTGAGAATGGAGCCTTGGCTGAACAAAAATGTGACTGGAAACATGGTGGCGGGACATAAACTGAAGATAAAGTCCACAAGAGCTTCTTCTGTCTATAACATAATCTCTATAGAAGAAAGGCAACTTGAAATCTTAATGTGGATATTCACACTCTGCACTGCTACAGACCGACAATGTCAAGGTTACAGTTTGTGTTTTCGAGATGACAGCATTACTCAGCACCATCCAGAGTCATTTGGAAGATCCCACACTTCCCTAACACTGGGGCTTCATAGCCATCTTAAAATGGATTATTTAATCACTTCTTTTCAAACGCCTTGACAATACGGAGCGGAGATACGGTCCAGCTCAGCCAATTTGGGACACTGCTAAAAATTCAATTCATGAATTGGAAATGGAATCCTAACTAACCACCAGTCTATTTCTGCAGCCCTGTGAAGGACTGGCTTTGATTTAGGCGGCAGTTAGTATCTGATATTGTTACGGGCGGACGGTTTTGCTATTAATTTCAGGCCAAGACAAAAAAACATGCCAAAAAGTGTTAGAAACTGAAAGATGCTGAACTCAGGTTTTGAACCCTGTTTCATGAGCCCAAGGCAAATTGATTGCTCCTGACCCTTCATCTGCTCTCTGCTGCGGGTGAATACCAATTTGAGTGGGAAACTTATTTATCTGAAGTAACTTTTTATTTGAGCTGAATACAGGAAATAACAAAAGAGACATTTACTTAATCCACCCACCTCCCCTTGCTTTGCCTTATTTTTTCCCTTTACGTCCTTCCTCTCTTTGTTCACCTAGAACCCTTAAAACACAAGCTTTGCTTTTCCATTTAATAGGCCTTTTTTTTCGGTCTCTAGCTTTTTTGCTACAAACGAGAATGTTTTTCGGCTCTGAACAAAAGTCCATCACTGTTCGTTCCACTGACTTGAACTCCTGTTGGTGTTAGTGCTCTCAGGCTTTTACTGGGCTGAGGGTAACCCGTGAGGCGAGAGCGAGGGACGGGGAACAATGCTGTTAAAGTTGTGAAAAGAGATTTTATGAGTCACGGGTATTGTTGTACACAAACAGTGAAATAATTGGAGGTGGTGGCTTTGATAGGAAAAAGAAGGTGGGATGCGTATTGTTCCAAACATAGTGTTTATCTGAATAACCAGACCAGCTATAATGGCGCTTTTTAAAAAGTCAATAAATGTGTGTTGCAAGCATGTAGAATAAAGACTGTGAGGCACCAGCTGCCTCTAGAAGGGTTTAAATGATGCTCTCTTCAATGTGTTAGGGTTTTGTGAGGTTCACAAGAACATTTCTTGCTTTGTATTTGTAGTCCATGGGGGTATATGTGCAAATCTGGCAACTCAGGCCTGCATACTGCCTTCTGTGACATCCGCTGAAAATCAATTTCTGCTATTGGCAGCACGTAGATTCCCTGTGAATGGATGGTGAGTCCAGACAGAGACAGGGAGATGATGTGTTGTGAGTCGGTTGCCGCAGCAGACACACACACACACACACACACACACACACACGCACAAGTGATAAGTGTCTGCGAAACATGTGGACCTTGTTCACTGCAGCACCATTAATCCAATACAATATGTCTGCTTCATGCTGTGCACCACCTGGGGCGGCAACACTTATCATCTTTAATGTCACCGGTTGGACATGACAGGATGAGTGCTCTCAAAAAAGGGAGAGTGTGATTACATGAAGTCGTTTAAAAAATGCTAAGAAATGCAAAAAAACACATATATACATAATAAACGCAATTAAATTAATTATTTAACACAAAGACAGTGTGATTGTGTGAAAGGGGTCACTTTGGACAAAAAGAAATGTGCACAATCAGATCTGCAGCTCTTGATATTAGGTTTCAGCTTCAGAAGTCGAACAGCTTTACTGTCACCTCTCACATAGTAGGCTAATATTACATCCAGCAACATGAGAGAGTAAAATCCAGTGAAGAAATGAAAAAGCTCTAAGTCATATGGTAAAAACACAACTTGATATGAATGTTTAAAAATGGATCTCTTCAACAAATAAATGATATACAACGGGGAAATTGTGAAATTAATAACATGACTTAATTAAGTCTTATTTACAGTATCATGCTCGATTAGAGTTTTATTTCGGTGACTGGCTCTTTGAAGACTCACATGTACAAATGCAATGTGTTTCTGCTACTTTTCACAAAATGTACCACGACTACTCCTACTATAATAATAACAATAATAATATCATGATCATCATCATTTACAATACAACTACAATGACCATGAAAACAGCAGAGGAAGCACAGAGAATGGATGAGGCAGAATGAGTGGTACTGGGCTGTCATCACCACAGCTGGGTCATGATGTGCATATGATTGTTTCGCGTTTATAAATGACACACTTGTTCAGAGGACACGATGCAACATGTGCTAAGGGGAAACATTTGTCTTAAACGTAAAAAACAGATGGTAGTGTTTGGACTAACTATATCTGTACTCCTTTACTCTTCAATCTTAATTTACGGTCGCCCATAGACATTTTCCCTTGTGGTAATATGAATTACCTCTCAAGGCACAATCTGCCTAACCCATTCCCTCCTGGCAACATCCTCTGTTGTGAAGTAGAAAGCAGCCAGCTGTTGTACAAGCCTGTGACCATATGTATTTCTCTTTGTGCCACTAGGTGCTCATCAGCAGTCACCATAACCTTTGGTCACTGGACACAGAGAGTTGCAGGGCCCAGATCAGAAAGGTTTACCATCGGCCCTGACTTGATGACTGGCGATCGCGTTGTTGTCTCTACAGAGCTCTCTCTTTTCCTTTGAGATGACACACAATTAAATGTTTAAATATTCATAACTCAGTCCAGGCTCGGAGGGGGTGATCTTCCAGCTTGCTCTCAGCCATTCTGTAGCAGACACAATAAAAGAGAAAGAAGCAATCTCTATGCCACCTACCACCACACATACATACATACATACATACATACATACATACATACATGTCCAATAATAATAATAATAATAATAATAATAATAATAATAATAATAATAATAATAATAATAATAATAATAATAATAATAATAATAATAATAATAATAATAATAATAATAATAATAATAATAATAATAATAATAATAATAATAATAATAATAATAATAATAATAATAATAATAATAATAATAATAATAATAATAATAATAATAATAATAATAATAATAATAATAATAATAATAATAATAATAATAATAATAATAATAATAATAATAATAATAATAATAATAATAATAATAATAATAATAATAATAATAATAATAATAATAATAATAATAATAATAATAATAATAATAATAATAATAATAATAATAATAATAATAATAATAATAATAATAATAATAATAATAATAATAATAATAATAATAATAATAATAATAATAATAATAATAATAATAATAATAATAATAATAATAATAATAATAATAATAATAATAATAATAATAATAATAATAATAATAATAATAATAATAATAATAATAATAATAATAATAATAATAATAATAACTGTATTGCTGGCTGGTTTAATTATGAGCGGCCATATGGTGGGAAATAACAGATAAAGAGAAAGACAGTGGTGATATTCTCCTCCACCTCTCCGGTCTCCATCCTCAGCTCCTCCCACAGTGCGCGCGGGGCTTCATCTGATCAAATCCTTCAACTTGGACCACTTATGCTCAGCTGCACTTTTTACAACACTGCATTTGGGCAACGCCACAACTTGCGCAGCAGTTCCTCCTCCACAGGCCGCTTAGCACTCTGACAGACAGACAGACAGGCGGGGAGGCAGACAGACAGACAGACAGACAGACAGGGAGGAGAGGAGAGGAGAGCAGAGGAGCCGTTGCCTCCGCAGCATCCTTCTCCGGCGCCAGCGATGGAGACGGGACTCGTCTTTTGCCCAAAGTGGCACAGTGCGCTTTGCCTTTGGCTTCTGATGATGTTCTGTATATTTAACGCCACCAAAGCTGACATCAGCTGCAGGTCGTGTCAGCCTGGAGATAAGTGCCGCGCGCAGGAACTGCTGTTGAGGCTGGACAAGAGTGAGTTCCCGGCTGGGCTGAGGAGTGAAGTTTCTGGACGCGGGGACGGGGCAGCGGGAGACGCGGCTGCAGGTGGCGGGAGCCGGCGGCTCCGCTGCGCGAGCGGCTCTGCTGAATGCGCTGCGCACGCGGAGCCGAGGCTGAGGCGGCATCCAGGCACAGCGCGCGCACAGGGTGCCGCTGCTGAGAGCGCGCTGGCCAAGATGAAAGTTTGGCGTGTCCCAGTGAGGGGCTCCACTTTCACGCGCTCCAAAGAGCGCACCAGAAGAAGCAGCGCTGCTTATCATGATGATGATGATGATAATGACGATAATGATAATGATGATGATGAAGTGAGATCTGCTGCCTCCGTTCCCGGAGGAGACGCGTCCATCCCGGCGGCAGGACGCAGAGTGGCGCGCGCCGGTTTGCGCTGGAGCGCAGAGGAGCGCAGAGCCGGAGCTCCGAGGCACGAGGAGCTCCAACTCAACAGTTCCACGTTCGCCTTGACCGGAGATTCATCTCACAACCAGGCTATGGTGCACTGGTCCGGACAGAACAGCAGTGTAAGTCATTCATCACCTCCACCTCTTTACACACACACACACACACACACACACACACACACACACACACACACACACACACACACACGCACACACACAACAAGCAATCACCTGTGCGCTTCTGTTGGTCCCGTCAGGTAGACACACTCCCCTCAGAGGAACCACCAGATCTCTCTCTCTCTCTCTCTCTCTCTCTCTCTCTCTCTCTCTCTCTCTCTCTCTCTCTCTCTCTCTCTCTCTCTCTCTCTCTGAGGCGCCCTCCAATCTCTCTCTCTCGCTCTGTGTTTGTGTGTGTGTGTGAGGGAAAGATGGGGAGAGGGAGGACAGAGAGAGTCAAAGAGAGAAGCCAAATCTCCCACTTGTTTAATTAAACGGTTCCTTTAAAGTTGCCCTCTGTTCTGTGTGTTGTTCCGAAAAACAAAAGTTTCATCATCATCATCATCATCATCATCATCATCATCATCATCGTATTGAGTTCCAGTGTAGAAACACCAAAGACCAGTGTTTCCACTGTGCAGTTTGAACCTATGACCTTATGCTGGGATGTGTTCACGTCCGGGTGGGTCAGTGGTGTTGTTTCATTCAGGCTGTGAACAGGGAGACAGTGGTTTGCTGTGGGGAAAGGACAGGGCTTCAGACTGGGCAGGTGACTTGATGTGAGCACAGACTAGTTGTGACCAGCGGGCAGGATTTTCATATGCTGCTGGAGGCTTTTGGAGAGGTTAAGCTATTCCAGTCCTGCTGCTTCCCTCAGTGAAGCTGTGTTTCCTGAGCCACAGGCGGAAAGCACCTACACACTCTGGAGCTGCTCCTCTCAGCCCTTTGCCTCGCTGGCCTGTTGGATCCTTTCTGGACCAGGGTTGGTCAGTGGGGCAGGAGCCCTCATGATGGGGAGGGGGACACTGGCAACCTGCTTCAGCCTTTAGCGAATCCAGTAAAGTCTTTTATTAGTTTAAAAGACAATGCAAAATATTATTAGCACAAATTTTCTTCCCAATTAAATTCAACAATTCAATGACAAATGTAGTTTTTTCAATTCACTGACTAAACAAAAAAATGTAAAATGTAACACAATAGTGACAAAAGGAATTTAAATAGAAAAACCTGTGCTCCAAAAATGTTTTGTTATTAATAATATAGTTTAGCAAACTGTTACCTTATTTTCCACAGTCATGTACATTTTCTTTAAAAAGGCAGCTGTAAATGCATTTTTGTTTTGTGTCGTTCTCCGTCATATCTTTCTTTTGTCAGATCATGAACAAAACATTTCACGTACCGACGATGCACACACCGAGTCAGGGATCTCTGACAATGAGACCCAACTCTTCTCAGAATTGAGTAGAAATTGTGTTTCTACATTAGTGTTGCATGCCATGGTCTGGTTTGTGATGATGTTTTGGCGTGAAGAAGAACCCAGCATTGGATTCAATGGAATGCAGCTGGTGTGAGTCCATTTCATGTTGTCTACATAAGCCAGAATGCCCATTTATTTAAAAATGACCTTTTTAATGTCACAGAAGTCTCTGTTGGACGTCCCTAAGTGCGGAATGTGCAGTATGGCTACCTCCACACTATCACTGGCTTTGCTGCTGGATGCGTCATGCTGCACAGTGGCGTTCCTGGTGCGGTATTTTATTGCTTGTTTTACCAGCTGCGTTTTTCTTCTCTTTTTAAAGACAGTGAATTCTGGATGTAGGAAGAGAGCGAGACTGAGAAAATCTTTTTCCCTGGTTGAATCTGAGCCTGAAATAGAACCTATACAAACACACCTAATGCATCCTATAAGTCTATGAATGATCCCTTTAAACTGCATCACACTGGGAAAAGTAGTTCACCCGCCAAATAAAAAACTCTGGCACACAGTCGAATGCATTTATCTCCTGATACGTTGACATCTACTTCAGAGTTCAAAACAATAAAAATAATATGAGTGTGTCTCCTCAAACTGGACACCCATCCTTTGACGTCCTGATCGCTGCACCACTACACAGCTCGGAGTGAAACCTCAGCCTGTGCTGCAGGTATACGTCTGTGGGCCTGGCAGACTCCTCTACCTAATGACAAAAAGTGACCTTATAGCAGAGGTAAGAAAAACTGCTCCTGAAAATGTCAGAGACGCGCGTGAGGATTATTCCATTTATCATTGTTGTTTTGCGCCTCGTTACTTGTGCCAGTTTGTGTTTGCCCTCAGAACAAAGCAGCCATTAATATTTACCAGCCCGGTTGATTTTGGAACTATTTGCACTTACAACTTACTTGAGGCGTGTGAGAAGAGAGGATCCTGCAGTAAATATGTCGAGTTGTTGCCCTAAGTGGTAACAGACGTCCTCTGTCTTTACAATCTAAGCTGCTGCATAAACAACAACACATGAGTAAATAACATTGTATGGAGCTAAAGTGTAAAGACTACAGATAAGGGCTTTGGTGCTTGCTGTGTTTAACCTTTGAGGCATTTACAGAGTATCATCCCACAATTCTGGAAGCCTGTATGTCAGATTGGATTGGAGATTATGATTCTGATTTATGAATCACTGGCCTCAGGAAGAATGTCAGCTTTGTTGGCCTACAGCAAAACAAAAACACATCGTGAGTAAATCTGCATACATGCATGAGGTGTAGAATGTAGACCTGCAACAGGGTACTTCAGGTTGACCTCAGTCACACCTTTTATTTGTGCGTTCATATTACTTTGGACTAAAATGTGTACAGCAGTGTGGAGAAAAAGCTATGAAGGTACTAAGATAAAAAGCAACCTTGGACACATGACCTGTGGTTTGTGCACTTGCATTCCATACCTAACCTTTGCATGGGCACAACAGAAAATATGTTTTTTGTTGTTCTCACAATTAGATTTCTTCACAAACGCACATCTTTGACAGAGTGTGTTTTTTCTGTTTTTCACCAAAGACAACCTTTTAGATGCCACTTTTAGTCATCTTATCACCTCTGTTTGTGTTGTCTCTGGCTTTCTCACATTGTCTAAAGACACATAGGTTTGGTTAATGGGCAGATCGGACGTGCTTGTATAAATGTAGGTCTGCATGCAAACAGCAATGGTTGTTTGACCGTGTGTGTTTTTTAACCGTATCCACGGTGTACAATTTCCCCGACCTTAATAAATGGTCTGAATAAGGAGGAGGAAGGAGTATATATCACGTTTTTATTGCATTATTTGCTTTTTATATCGGAGATGTTAGTGCAACGAGCATTTCTGTTAATCCACCGTGTACTGTGTGCAGACTTTTATTTTTTACCTTGAGCTTTGCTCTGTAAAGAGCTGCACTGTCTTTGTACCGCTCACAAAGAACCTCGCTAACTATTAATGTCCTTTTCTTTCTTTTACAACTTGGTGCAGCTCATGTCATCAATTCCGCCAATTATGGTAACACTGTTCCTAAGTAATTGCTGAGAACTCATACTGTAGTCGGGAGGCAAAGTTGGAAATGTTTTCTATTTACATGTGGATTTAACTCAGTCTGAAACAACTGACAGTGTATTTCAATTCAGCCGAGATGTTATTTTAGGAGTCAGAAAAGTAGAAGAACGTCATTTTACCTCACTGTGTCTGAAGCACAGGCAACAAAAACAACCAGTTCCCATCGACAATCACGGAAAAAAAGAAAAGGGAAAATGCGACTGATCAAACAAAACCTGCTGAGTTCTTGGTGCTGACAGCGGCAATGAGATTCGGGGAAAAGGTTACAGGCAAACAGTAGTCGCACTCTGAGACCTGCGGCTTATTGCTCAGATGGATGTGCAACATGCACAAGGACCACACTATTTACATTATGAAATGTCACACATACTTTAGCCTGTCATTCATATGGATTGTGGCCGACATACAGTGGTGGCCCAAATTATTAGAACACTTGGCAGGTTTCAGTTGTTTTTGTTGAACAGGCCATTAAAATACAATGTCGTGATGGTGTTTAAATTGATGGGGATGGACAAAGCTGTGTGATTGCTGCAAACGGATAAAAGTATAAATATAAAAGTATAAAACCATGGATGAAAACAGTTCAGGTGCTGTTTGTTGTGCTCAGAGCAGCCATCTGCATACTGCATGAACATTATGAAATGAAATCATGTTCTGAGGGTGAAAAAAAGGTCAAGATTTTGGTTTTGCCCACCACTGTATCCCAGTCAAGGAGGTTTAGTCAACCTTCCATATTGTCCGACTGCTGAAACACATCAGAAATCCAGAAATCTGACACAGGAAACAATAGTTTTCTTGCAAACAAAAACAAGTGCTACATCATATACGTTTCTGCCTCTAATTAATGAGGAATTAATCATAGGACACTGTTTGAAGAGAAATTGACCAACACATGACAGTCGCTCTAGATGTTGAGGGAATCTATTTATGTTCATGCATACAATCTAATAGCTATGGCAACAATCAATTTATGACAGGCGCTTGGATTTGCTTCATCAAAGTCACATATCTGTAATGTGAAAGACGAGATGTTAGTGCTGTCAGTGCCTCACAGACTTGTGGTATGAGCAGTAAATTGAGGACATTTACAACCTGCTCATCCAAGATTTCACAACTCAAACCTTTAATGTAGAACAAATAAAATACTAAATTGGAGTAGGTGGCGCATTGGGATAAAAGCGGTTTGACAGAGGACGATATGGCTCAACCTTTTTATATAGTACAGTAAATATGTTTTTGTGGTTCTTGTATACTGTAACCTACAATTTTCTTTTTTAATTTTATTTTATTTCTTATTATCCCAGTTTTCAGTTACACAGCAGGCACCAGTCCATTGGTTCACAGTTATTACAAAAAAATAAATAGCACATCAAAAGCATACTGTCACGGTAGTATAAAGAACAATTGTCTAAGCTAATGCTGCAAATTATGGTTGCTTGGACCAAATCATGTGAAAAGTGGGTAATTATTAGTTTTACTTAACTTTTAGTCATAAGTCACAGGGGTAAAATAAAAAATAACATTTATATAACATATATAAAGTATGTCTTCATAACACTCCTAACTTTAAACACAGATGATACTTTTACAGGCCCATATGGGGCCGTGAGCATTGAGGTTTCATCATCATCATCATCACAGCTGAACAGTTCTCTTTTCACTTGTGCTCATCTATTCATGTCGATATAAATAACAGCACAGACCATTTGCTCACATGCATCTTGTGCCATGGCCACACTCTTCTCACATCAAGTTGCAGTTACAGTGAGAGTCTCCAAGTAAAGTTGTGAACATCCACTTACAATGCCAGCAGAGTCTAATCTGTGCGCTTACAGACCTGTTACTTAGCTCATTCTGCTGAGAGAATTTTTCAGACACATCAAAACAACAACGCTAACTGAAGCCACTGTGTGGGCTAAGCAATCCTCCGGGTATGTGCCTAGGAGTGATCTGTCAGGCGGACGCTGTCACGCTCCACCGAGCAACGTTCCACTCGCCATCGGGCTGCATATGCCCACAAACCAACTAGTTTCCCAGACCCTCTCTCTGTTTCTGGAACAACAGTCCCGTGGGAAACACTCCTAAATAACTCATTATTTCCTTTAGTCCGATATTATATAAAAGTAAAAGTAGTCAGAGGCTTCCTGTGGGCAGGGTCTTGACAAAATAAAAAAATACACTTAGTGGGTAATATGTTGGTGCTCTCTCATCCAAACCTGTGAGGCCTCAGGAATGCACACTATTTCAGTAAGTACCCTCAGGTGCTCCTGAGAGTTTCTTTTCTATTGCTACTGCCTTTTCGTTTCTCCTTCTTCAGTTTCTTTTCAGTAAGCCAAGCAGAAGGTCTGCTGGCGTATTTGAGGGCCAACAAATGTCTGGCCCTCGACAATGGTCCGAAGGATTTGTCAGGCAATCAACAGAAATTCATTTACATGTAGCTTATTAGGGAAGCCCTTATATGGGAGTCTGCTGTAAAAGGCCCTTTAAGATATACACAGCACTGTCGTTCCATTTATGGAGCGATAAGTAGAACTTCTGTCTAACGCACTAATAGTAGTCATTATTCTCTGGACCAATTAGGTCTTTATCTAATTATAGTAGAGAATCAGGCAAATCTATTTCAAATTTTAGGATTTGTAAGTAACTTGAGTCTTAAATGAAATGAACCGTAATATATACTGTGTGTATATATATATATATATATATATATAGAGAGAGAGAGAGAGAGAGAGGTTATAGGTTATAGGTTATATTAGGTTATAGGTTATATTAGGTTATAGGTTATATTCTGTATGCTGTGGAGAAAGAAACTGCTTCACAAAAATGATTACTTCATCCTGAAAACTGGATCCTGGATCATCATAAGAAATAAAAATGGATTAAACATGCGTTTCACTGCCCTCTTTGCATTGGAGAACCCATGTAAGTGTGGGCGTTTCAGAGGGGAAGAGACTGATGATGTATACAATACAAATATTGTTTCTTCCACTGCCAAATGTGGTTATTCTAGGATTGACTCGCATATTCTCCAATTTAGGATGTTTTCCTCCTCTTCAGTCGTGTTGAGCCTTTTCAGCTCTGGAAACAGCTACACCACTGTATGTGCAGTGTGTAGCAGCACTGCGAGGTGTACTGTCAAAACATCAAAAACCTTGACAAATAGGAAATAGACTGCATTTTATTTCCTTTTTCAGAACATAACAATCTTCTGCTCAAAATATAATTCTTTTTTATCTTATCAGGACTGGCAATGTCACCCTTGCTTTTACTTGGTATTTGATTGGAAGGAAGATCAGTAGCATCACTCATCACTCATCAGTGGCATAATTCCTTTGTGTTAAAGGTGCAGTGCACTACAAACAAACTTGTTCAAATATTGTCAAAGTATGTTTAGGATAAACTGTTTACACCGGTTTCAACCAACCATTCTCAAAGGTGCAGTAAAAAGCCTGTTTACCTTTTTGTATAAATAGAATAATATTCATCGTGCTGTGTGCGTTTGTACTGTACTCAGAGAAGAGATGAAAGCGGTTGTGTGAAGAATTAAAGGTGGGGGCTTTTCAACAAACAAACACGCGGACATGTCTTTTAGATTGCTGGTGTTCGAAAAGTTACACAACGTGTCAGACGCACCTTCTGAATGAGGTGTGTTAAAGGTGTGTGTGTTGGGGGGGGGGGGGGATTTTTTTTCCGGGGGGGGGGGGGGGTATGTTTCTGCCATTTGGACCTTACGGTTCTGAGGCCACACTTTGACCTTGTTGCTCAAATATCTAGGCAGATTTGACCTGACCTAAATAAGTTAAATGAAAAGCACGTTCCTTGAGTTTCAACGTTTACAAAATTGTCATAATACCAACAGGAAGATATAGCATAGCAGAACCGGTCTTTTCATCGATGTGTACCAACTTAAATACAGTCAATGTCCTTTATCCTGGAGTGGCTCCTCACAAACATCATTGTACTGTATTATCTGTTTTGGCTGGTGCTGTGGCCCAACGTCCCTGTGATTTGATTGACACTTTGATGTAATCGATTGTAATCAAGATGATTGGTGCGTGGGAGAGAGGGGAGCGCCACAATATTAAGAGTCCGTTACTAAGCATTGCACAGAGGCCAAGCTGTAAGGTGGGGGCACATTCACTTATCCGATTTTGTCTCGGTTCTTTTGACAGTAAAGGGAGCAAATGCAATTTACACACAACGCCAAGAGTATTCGTGTTGAATTGCTTTGGAGTACCTGGAAAAGTCGGATCAGGGGGATGGAGATTGTGGAGATAAAGCTGATAACCTCTGCTGATTTTCAGTCCAACTGCTGGACATGGTGTTTATATTCTGTATTATCCGCTTCCTTTGAAACCTCTTGCCTCTCATAGCAATTCAGATGGACAGGAATGATTCTCCCAGCTATTGCAAGGTAGTCAGAGGCCTTCTTTCAGTAGACAGAGAGTCCCATCTGTGGCCCTTCTCTGTGGCCCAAATTGAATCAGAGGCAATCTGTAAACCGCAGGAATGTGTCCAACGGTGACGATGAAAAAAGGTGTTTTCAAGAGCCAAGCACATTGACTGAGAGCAGCTGATGAGATGGCCGGCCAAGTTAATTGACCGTGCCTGATATAACATAGATACATAAAGTGGTGGAAACGGCCGTGAAGGACCCTGGATAAAGCAAAGAGCATGCACTGGATGAATCTCTCCGTTTGGCCACCGTTTGTGTGGATTTGTGGCTTAAGACAAGTAGCTGTTTTCTTTCCTGCTTTGTCTGTAGGTTCGCAAGACTTTGTGTCGCCAACTCACATGGACACCGTTGTCAAAAGTAATTAAAAGTAAAAGCAATTCACAAATCATTTAATGAGTCAGCATGGTATCACGATGCTTGTCCTTATGCTCATTATGATATTTTGCCTTTTGTTTTTCCATGCTACTTGAAAAAGATAATAATAGATAAAGATAATGCAATGAATGCAAATCTGAAGGTGAATTTCGGGCTTTTCACACTTTTCTCTTATCGTGCTAGCTGGTGAAGTGCTACAATAAAATGAAATGATCTTTTTAATAAATATTTAAAAAAATTGAATATTCATAGTATATTAGCAAAATTAGATTAATTGCAAATAATTGGCTCCTACGAAGTCTTCCTGGCTGCTGATAATTAAGTTCTACACAAAATGACCGAAATTTATTGAACCGACATTCCAAATACTTATTATTTTTGTTTGCGACTAATACCTGCGTTAACACCTCTGTTTAGTGCATGTGCAAAATGTCACAGCATTAGTACTGCAAATCAACACAATCAATTTTAATTAACAAAGCAAAAGGACACAGCAAAGACCAAAACAGACATTTAAAGCTGTTAAATATAAATGTGACGTTTACGCATGCCACGATAATGTGGGAACAGACAATCTTTGTATGAAGGCAGATCAGTCATGCAGCTGGAGTAGATATTCTCCGGAGACTGCAGAGATGCAGCACAGCTGAAAGTCACAATGCTCTGGACTGCTCACAGCATTACTGCTTTATCTGCTTTACCACTGTGGTTCTGTCAGCTAATGCTGTTGCATATGAATAATAGGAAATGTTTGATATTGGAAACAGAGGAACCATTCACACCACAAACAAAATGAAACACATCACTGAAATGCCATACTAGGATCATTAATGTGTGGTAATACTGTACAGAAATAACTGTAATGTAAATACAGAAAGTTGCTATGGTGTCACAGTTTTGTGCAAATGTTTGCACTGGAAAATTACAAAATGGAAGTATAATCTAAGAACAAACATTACCATGCAAAAATAACGGGAAACTATGTTTGGTGAAACAGTGTTCTCGAGGGTGATGCAGAATGGCATTTTCCCATGATTCATTGCAAGGATGTTTGAAGAATTGAAGGAAACAGTGGAAAATTAGGAAAAGTACATTTCAGAGAGAGAAAGTTGTGGTGCAACTTTTGCATAATGCTGCATGACGGATGCACTGAGTGGAAGAAGTGGCAGGGAACAAGGATTATGGGAACGCAAAGATTCCCCGGCCCATTATGATGACTGGCCGTGTCCATTATTGGACACGTTAGTGACAGAACAGTAACAAGTAGCCTACTCACTGCTTTAGCGCTTCTGGCAACAGGTTGTTATACAACACCACACTTGATGAGGTTTACCTTGTACTGCCCAAATGGGAATAATATAATTCTATTCTATTTTATTTGATAGGGCTACTGCTTGATGAGTCGTTGATACCATGGCACACACTAGTTGTCCTGAGTAGAGAGTGCGCCCTGGCCCTTTTGCCTTCACCTTTGAATCTGACACATTTTGTATTGCATATTGTGTTTACATAGATGTTATTCCTGATCTCTGACTCATTTGAAAGCTTCTGAGTCAGCCTTTGTCTGGATGCCCTGATACATCATGAAAAACACTGATCAGCGGAGTCACCTATGCATTAAAGTTCATGAGGTGCTTTACACTGATGATTTAGGTTTGAATATTTGTGTGTGTAGAGGGCAGGATAAGACGCTGATCCACAGAGGCACATTTCCAAGGGAAGTGTACCTACTCACTGTTATGTAAATGACACCCCCTGTCAGGAATGCAGAAGGTAAACAGATTGAAAGAGGTTGAAGGAGAGGTAAAACATCCAATCAGATCATTAATCAAATGCAGAGATTGATTGGATGAGCTTTTTAAAGGCCTAATGCTGCCCAAAAAGGCAGAGTTTTCCTGTTTGTTGTCAGAGGTCTAGAAACCGACCTCAAGAGATACGGCAAAAAAATCTGTCCTCTATAGATTGTTTGACCTGCCTTCAGAAAAACATTATTCTTCCGTTACAGTTTGCAGTGTCACCAGGGCTGGCACTGATTAAATCTTTCAAATTAAACTCTTCATAATATTATCACTTGTGCATTAAAGTGTTGGCTAAAAAAAATGATGCAGCATCTTCAAGGATAATGCTTCATATGCAGAACGATTACACAGTTTTTTTTTGTGCTTCTCTGGCTGAAGATACCTGACAAGCAATAAAGGAAGAACTGAGATTTATGGAGTAGAAAATTGGGAAAAGTTACTCTGCTGCAACAATATTGACTGAATGGAAGCCATTTTATTAATGAGACACATGCCACTGAAAAATCTTGCATTTTATATTATCCAGTACAAAACATAGGCAAATGTTTTTTTTCCCTCCATTAGAAATACCATGCAAGAGGTGTCATGTGTTTTATGAACCTGGGAAAGAGGAAAAGGCCACTCCTTACTTTTTGGCAGGCGCCATCTGTTTATAAAGTCATCCTTGAAAAGGCACTACAGGGACAGATGAAGACATCTGGAGATACAGTAGCTGCCACATCTGCTAACGTCTAAACACGTTTACCTCAGCCCTGTCATTACCATGTGAATTACCATCTACCCCGGGATGAAGCTTTGATCGCCACAGCTCCGCGTATCACGGCCCTCAAAGTCAGCATCACAGTCCATTAGACAGCAGCAGCAAAGTACAACTGTTGACATTGCAGTAACAGAACTAAAGCTGGGTCGTTTTTGAAAATCTCCTTCTGCTATTAGCCGCTCAACAACATGCAGAAGTCAGGTCATTGTGGGGGGGGAGTATCCGAGGTGTGGATGGTACAACCAAAACTCTATTTACACCGGACACTAAAACATGTTTTCTATCCAGACTGTAAATGTCATTAGGTTAAACTGATATCTGCAATAAGAGTTTAACCTAATGCCATGAACACCTGGCATTCACGTATGTGAGATCTTACAGACAGAGACATCAAATCCTCCTGTCATTTGTGCTGATCCGCAGAAAACAAACGCAACAAAAACAGAACAGAAGAGCAGCCATTTGTTAAATCATGTTCTCTTGCTTTTCGATCAGTCTCTTCTTTACTCATCCACACGTCTCGCCCAAAAGGCCTGAGGAGAGTGCTGCCTACTGCGTAATCCGCTCACACAGTTAAAATATATGGATTTACACTCGTGTTTAATGTGGACACCGTGGTGTCCTTGACCACCTCTGGAAGCTGCTTAACATTAACATAACAAAAAAGTAGAATATAGTTTAATCAGGATGTGAAAATATCCTGGTGACCTGTCCACGGTGTAACATGCTTCTCACCCAGTGTCAGCTGGACTTGGCTGCAGCTCCCCCCGTTGACCCTAAACAGGATAAGTGATAGAAAATGAATGAATGTTTGAATTTTAGCAAATGTCATTCAATGTATTGGCAGTCACAGTCATTTTCATTTTCCTGGATATGTTGTGTGTCCAACTGCCACAACAAAAAGAATAGTAATTTTTCCTTGTCACATGATCATAAAGCAGAGGAGTACAGATGGCGAGATGGTAGAATGAATCGGTGTGTGATGACACCGGGTGTTAGCTCATTAGTATTTCACATCCCCCTGTTGGACATCAGCTGTACAGGGATCTAATTAATTCATCCACTCGGCAGTGACTCAGTCCAGGGGGCAGCGGGGACCTTATAAAGCGGGACTCTATCATACCAGGAAACCCTCCTGGGGTTTGGATGAATGAAAATAAATCAGCATACCCTGGGTTAAAAAAAAAAAGAATCCATGGTTGTCAAGCTCAATTGAGCACTATTGTGTATCACACCTTTGATACATTTTCCACTGTCAAGGTAACATCCAGTGTGAACAAAGCTATTTCATGTGGTTATCATTGCGTGAGTGGTGGTAGGCGCTTCACATCCTTGACTCACCATTTGTCCGAGTGGTGCACAGTGGCATCGTGGAGGTGGCAGATAGTAGGAGGACAATGAGAGGACTGGTAGGAGTACTCTCTTTATAATACATAAAGGAAGGTTAAGTAATGAAACAACAGTCACATTTAACAGCTTTTTTTCCCCTAATTTTATTAGTGTATGGTGGCAAAATCAATTATGTATCCTTATTTGTATATGTATTAGAAAATCCCCAGTTTGTAGCAGCTTTAATGGCAGACTTAGCCCCAAAAAATATACTTATGTGACTTATATTACAAACAAAATGAAAAGCATTTTAATGATCCACAGTTTCACCGGCGAATATTTTCCTCATTATGAACATAAACACTGCATTTGCTAGATCGTTTCTGCTGCCTAACACACTGCTGTTGAAACGTACGCAGTGTGCAGAATCAGATGCATTTCTAATAATCGCTGTTTGCCTATTTTAGCTTTAGCGGAATATTTGACTTTTTAGAACCAAAAAAGTGTGACCCCTGTTTAAAGGTTAATTAAACACATTTATTATTGTTTGCTGCATTTGTTGATATTATTATAAATATATCAGTTTAGATAATACATGTTGGTTGTACGGATTGAATTTAAGGCAAAAAGAAATTCATTGTCTTTCGTGAAAGGGAGCAAAGTGAATAAAGAAACAATACTTTTATTTCGCTTGTTTATAGGAGCGTCAGATGCATATGAAACTCCAGCAGGAATAACCTTTGAACTTCCTGTGCTCTGTTTGGTAACCATCCAGCCAGAGGACCTCCCTGCTGAGTGCAGCCAATACAAATCAATGTGGTGTCTTTCCTATCTGGCAAACTGCCGAGGTGGTGTGTTGCCAGCCTTACCAGGTGCCTGTTGCCCTGCTGTAGAGGCTGGATTCAGGTACAGCTCCAGACCAGATGGTGCTTCCATGGGGCGCTATCACTCAGCTCGCCCCCTGAACCCTTCTGCAGACCCCTGCCTATGAAAAGGAAGAATTCAGAAAAAGGCAGAAATGGAGTGCTGAGCAGTAGAGGCCGTACTGCATAACTGTACCAACCCAGGCCGCAGTAAATGTGTCAAATCAATGTCAGCTCCTTCTTACAGCGGATTACTGCTCTGATATGAAATGACAGCATTTCTCTCACAGTATGGCTAATCACAAGAGATCTGAATTCAGTCTATCAGTGCACTCCACAGGGCCCATAGTCATGTGGCACTTTTTCCTCCTATACTGCTTGATTGCTGTAAGTCAAAGAAAGCCCAATCGATGGTCAAATGACAGGCTGCACTGGTGCACAGCACGCTGAGAGAAGTTGGCACTCAAAGCGGTCATAATGCATCCTGCCCCTGCAGGCCCGGGCAAGGTCAAGGTTACAGACGTAAGAAACCAAAAAACAGTATATGTGAACGTATCTGCTGAGCTGAGCTGTTGACACAGTGTTGTCTGTCTGTGGACTACCACTATTATATTATATTATATTATATTATATTATATTATATTATATTATATTATATTATATTATATTATATTATATTATATTATATTATATTATATTATATTATATTATATTATATTATATTATATTATATTATATTATATTATATTATATTATATTATATTATATTATATTATATTATATTATATTATATTATATTATATTATATTATATTATATTATATTATATTACACATGCACACCTAAGGACAATTTAGAGTGGCCAATTAACCTAACCCCCACAATGCATGTTTTTGGGCGGTGGGAGACGACAGGAACACTCTGCTGTGTGTGGGGTTCTTCTAACATCTCCCTCCCTCCCTCCCTCCCCGGCTCCTCTCACTGATTCTTTTTCCATCTCACTCTCTGCTGTCAGATGTTGACTGAATCAGGTTAGAACTGGGTGGTGCAGAAACAGAAGCTCGCACTGATGAAAATGACAATGCCTCTTTACTCTGTTTGGATATTGAAATGCACAAACTTGCCTCCGTCCCCTGGAAAATATGAGCTTATGTAACCTGAACGCCCCAAAAAAAAAAAAAAAAAAAGAAATCAACCTGCGTATGTGTGGCGCAGGTGTGCCGGAGCAGTCGGAAAAGGAAATGAATGTACACAGGGCTCATAAAGTCTACTTAGATGTTCAAATCCAAAGAAATCCATAAAGTAACAAAGCAGTTGGCAGATACAGCGTGATAACAGAACACTCGGCAGGTTTATTTGACGCGGCTGTGACATTTACTGATCTGTTATTCAAATAAAGGCTGACATGATGAGCGCAGATAGCCTTGACATCAGGGAGCTTTGTCTGTGTGTTGTCAGAGTGTGTAGTTTCACCCGCGTTACATTTGTCTACCGAATGAACTGTGCTCACTGTATACACAGATTGTGTATGCTTACCTGACGTCGGGTCACAGGGTTTTGAAAGGAGGGTCAAAATAAACAGACGTCCACTCGACAAAAAAACTTGAGAAAAACTGGCAACACAACCCTAAAAATACACACCATAGAGGAAAGAAGATTTAAAGTGAGTCACTTTTCAATGACGAAGTTATGGGAATGTTTAGTAGGATAGTGAACTGATAGTGGCTGAGCCTTTATGCCTTCTACTTTTGCACAAAGAAAATCAACTGTAGAACCATGTTCATTGTCAATTGAATCAGCTTAGTCACACTTAAAACACTTAAAACGCCTGATTCATGAATCAGTCAATCAGACTAAAAGGTTTCAGCGTTCTACATTTGAATATACAATTAAGAGGATTTTTTTTTAGCACCGCTAATTTGAAACTGGCTTCTTAGAGGTTTCCAGATCCCTTAGCTGTAACGTTGCCTAATAAAAAGGCTCCTTCCTCAGCATGCAGCAAAACTAAGTCGAGACCTGTTTGAAGCTGTCGATTTTCATCTCAGGGAGGTTTTTTTTTTCCCTGTCATCTCAGGGACACTTTTTTTCCTGTGCCTTGTACGGAAGAATTTCAATTTTTCCCTCTCAGGAATTTAAAATATTGCTTGTTCGAGCACTTTCGCTTCATCTCGTGGTGGGAAACTTGCAGCTCAACACCTTCTCCACAGGAATGTGTTTTCTCAACATTGAGGCACATCGAGTCAAGCGGGACGTCTTTGTTTCTGTAGATTGCTACTTTTTTTTCTATTGTCCTTAAACGTGACTGCTGGAATTCCTTGAGCTCCGCTCTGTGACCGGGCAGTCATGTAGAAGAGTATTGTGCCTAATGAGATATGTGTGTATTTCTTCCCTCGCCTGGGGGGTTGGAGAGCCTTGTTTAGTTCAAGTGAAGGTCTTATTGCTGTATTCCTCAATCGAAGGACTTCTTCAGATTCACACCTCAAGCAAATTCCAGCCTGTTTGATCCCTCTGCAGTGAAGCGATGAGTTGATCTGAGGGGAGACGCGAAAAAAGTACTTCACTCAGATGATGAGAGATGGAGACATGCTGCGTCTACAAGCGCTGTGTAGATTTTAATTGCTGGGGAAATGAGGATGAGGTCAGAATGATGCAGGCATTGTGTCATTAGATGGAATAAAGAATTTTCAGTCTTGTCAACCAAAATCCATATGGAAAGGATAATTAGGATGGGCTTTAGTTAGAATACCTTTCAATGACAGATGGCAGTGTCTTGTTATGCTGATGACATCCGCAAGTGTTTTTAAAGCCTGAAGCTGGTCTCTCAGAAGGTTTCATGTGTGTTGTTCTGAAGTCTCAGTTTTGGCTCGTGGCTGGATCAGGCCCACAGACAGTGGGGACATTTTCTTGTTTTTCTGACAGGATGCTGTTTACATATTCAGACTGAATCACCCAGGATTATTTGAGCTTCTGCAAGAGTTATCGTGATTGTCACAACTCAGATAAACAGATATGCTGCATCCATGAGGCTTTTAAACATGGATAATGGGATTTGCATAGGAGGAGAGATGAGGCAGCGTGTTTCTAACCATCAGTAATGCAGTTTGTTTAATTTCAGTGATTCATGCTGGTTTACGTTAACCTTTTAAAAACCATTTGTGTCATATTGGTATATTTGAGTTACAAAGAGAAAAACTGTTCTATTTTCTCAAAATGTTACAGGCATTTGTTTTTGTATCTAAAATTAGCATTGTCGTGAGACAAAAGTTGCCAAAAACACCCAATGGATCAAATGTGATACAAAAATTATATAATAAATATATAATAAACAAATTATGTGGCATTTTTTTTGGGGGGGGGGCTGTTAAAATGATTAATAAACATCTGACTTCCAAATAAAATTGAATTTTATGGCTATTTGTTGATGTGTTATAGCCAGATCAATGTCACAGCAAAAAGAAAATGAGGCAGTTTTTTCATGGTATACATTATAACTGAAATGAATGAATGTAAGCAGTCTAATTAGCAGTCTTCATTACCAGGGAGTAATTTAAGACTTAATGACAAATAGGAATGGCATGTTTGATTAAAAAATATGTTTAAGTGTAAGTGATGAATGCCAGTGGTTGGATGTGCCGACTGCTTATTTCGAATTCATGGCGTTATCAGCCATCAGTGACATATGTCAGTGAGTACAGTGATAATGATCAAACATAAACAAAACCATGCTCTGAACTGAATCTGTGGAATAATATTAAATTGTAATATTAAACAAATTTAATAAAATATTAATTTGTGTTATTTTAGACACATTTAGTTACATTTCCTTAAATCATAAAAATATCAGAACTTAAGATTTAGCTTTGCAATCATGAACAGAATACCTGATCAATCCACAGCTCATGTAACTTCTCAAGCTGCAGAATCAAAATGTAAATACAGAATATGTAATATACCACAGCTGTATTGATCAGTCCAAGATTAAGGCATAATTCTTTGTGAATCCTGTACAACATGACAATATATGACTGTCTACTAATGTTACCACAAGACAAAACTAGTAACTGTCTTCAAATAACAAAAGTCTGGGCTACATTTATGTATTGATACGTATATGCACACCACATCACTGTCATATTACAAATCTGGCAGTGATTAGAAGACAAAACTTTGTTTTTGCAGGACGCCTACATTATAAAACCTCAAAGATGAAAACAACTCATTAAAATAGTTTGAAATGTAGATATTATTGTAGATTTTCTCCAGACAAAGCCAAAAGATACCTGTTGATAGGTCAGCTTTGTCCAGTCCAGTCCAGGGGACACAATGACAAACTGCAGCAGAGGACAGAGGTGGCCAATGACTGTGTGAAATAATGGGCTGACGTTAGAGACTGTCATAGAAGCGCTTGAAAAAATAGGAACAATAGTGATTCATAGTTTTCTAAGTAACAGACTTTTTTTTATTTGGGTCTGTTCCCACTATTCCATTTGCACCTGGGTGAATATAATCACACAGCAGCTATTTTCGCTATAATGGATTCCCCAGTCATTCCCTAAGTGCCCTGTTTTTTACCTTCTGCAAAATTACTGCTATACACTGTTTAATAAGCGACAGCAGGCCACTTTCTAACAGAGCGATTTTATGAAGCTGGGTGAAATAGTGTAAGATGTGATGAAGTCATCATGGGGAAGAAACTCTGGATGAATATGTCAAGACTTTGGCCCTTGATTAAGTTAAGCAAGAAACATACTCATCATTAGACTGAGACAACGAGAACAGTTTCTCAGTTAAATGTGCACAACCAAAAATTTGGATTAGAATTAACATAATGTCTCAGTGAAAAAAAAAAAAAGAATTAGGCAGCAAGAGCTTCCTGTTGAACCTAAATAAATGTTTAGCCAATCAAACTGCTTTGTTCGGCTTAGCCAGCGATACCCATTGGTTAGCCAACAAAACTGAATGTTTAACAGTGTTTAACAATTTCCCCTACTGTGAATGCATATGTGTTAAAATGTAAACATGCAGACAGGGAAATATATACATTGCTATCCTTATGTTATAGCCTTTTTGAGACAAAAAAAGAAAGTGGCTGCATACATGTGCCGTCTTTGACCTGCATGGACCCCTGCAGGTGAAAGGAATTACCTGCAGTGGATCTCAGTGATACCAGTTTGCCTCAATCATGCTGGTGTGATCAGCAGCCACCTAGTCAGTGTTGTGTTGCTGTAATTACAGAGTGGCAAATGCAACAAAGTGTCACAACAGCTTTTCCACGGCGCATCCTGGCACATTGTGCAGTAATGTTTTCTAAATTGTGTTGGTGTTTTTTTAACTGTGGATGGGAATTGGATGGTGACATAGGAATAATCTGTTATGATCGGTCATCAGAAACTTAGCTAACTCCTCACAGAAGCAGAGAGGTGAGAACTGCAGCAACGTTTTCATTCACATTATCTGTAATAGAGAATGGACAGATTGCAGCTCCACCCCCCCCCCCCCCCCCCCCCCCCCCCCCCCCCCCCCCGGGGGGGGGGGGGGGGGTGGGCCTGATAATCAGGCTCTTTGCTGTCATTTGAATAGCGTGTTTGCACTGATCCCTGCAGTGTGCAACTGTGTGATGCGTCCCTCTGGTCTTCTCCCCTGAGGACCATAACTCTCTCTTCATAATGTCAGTGGCATTTTTTATTCTGACTTCAGCCTGTCAGTGCCCAGAAGAGAGGACAGGTTGTGTATATCCATTAGTCATTGTGAGCACTCATTATGTGTTTCGGCACTCTGATGTGTACCATATTGTAATTTGTAAATTTGTTCCCCTCACACCTCTCTGCAGCATTGGGTAAGATTCATGTCGTGCTTTTGCTCGATTTCAAAACGTATTTTTAGCACTGTCATTGCAGAATGATGCACATCTTCATTAGGAATAAAAACAAAACACATCAATCATCATTAGGTACATGCACCATGGAAAGTTCTCAAATAGTGTCCTCAAGGGACTTCTGGACCTCAGGTTGTAAAATATTAACTGGATTGTTGTTTCATTAAAGGTCTCGATAAAATCAAAGCTGTTTCAGTGATTCACAGCCTCGGAGGTTTTTATGAGGAAACAGTGATAGAGCAGAATATGAGCTCAGAGCGAGGGACAGTCAGCAGCTTTTGGGTGTTTTTTTTTTTCACCCACTTTACACCTCATTATGGCGTAAAGGTTACTCAGGCGTGTTGAGTTTTTTAGGCCCTGGGTGATGACAACTTCAACATCACAGCGAAGGAAATACACTGAGTCCTTTAACCCCGACTACACACACACACACACACACACACGCACAATTATTTTTCTTGCTTCATTTTGTCAAGACCAAAAACCTTAATTTCACAACAATGAGTAAACGTTACAGTTGTCAAAGAAATAATGTTTATACTGATGGAAGAAGTACATACACATTTCTTTTAATCCAGCTGTGTCCCTCCTTCAGCAGTATGATAACATTGATCTAACTTCACTTCTTCTATCAGATATTTGATGGTCAAAATGTTTGCACAGCTGAATGAAAACTCTTCTCTCTCTTAATTTCAAGCCTCTGAGGCTGTGAAACCCTCTCGAAAAAGCTCGGTGAGCATGGCAAAAATGAGGTCGTGACTTTGAATGAGCCTGGCCTTAAACCCTGGAGGCATCTGAAGCTAAATGCCATATGTCTCACCTGGACTCTAAAAGCTGTGCCATGCATTTATTTCTAATCCACTAGATGAGTGCAAACCCTTTTTTGACATGGTCTTCAACCTTTTTGAGACCCAGGACCCCTTGGCTGCGAAAGACACTGCTGAGCATCAACTCCCCCAGACCCCAACCCCACCCATTTAGGCCTAATGTTCATGAATTATGGAACTTAAGTCACACATGCACACACACACACTACTAACACTAACATCTATTACAATTTCCTTGACATGTGCAAATAGTATTTGAATTTTGATTATTACTGGCAATTTTTTATGTTAATTATTTTTATAGTTCATCTTTCTTACAATTAGCCACAACAATTAGCCAAAACAATTAGCTACGACTATTAGCCACGACAATTATCCATGTTTTATTTATGTTTTCGTTGTATTAGATTACATTGTCTGAAAAAAAACAAATACCTCAGAATAAATATTTTCCCGGACCCCCTGCAGTACCTTCGTGGACCAGTGCTCTAGATTGTCAAGCTCGACTTACTGTGAATAAGTAAACTGTAAAAAGTGAGCTTACCGCACATTTTCAAAATAAAAATCATATTTTCTTTGTTAACATGTCATAACTTAAATATTAATGTACAATTTGTCAGTGCAGGTACTGTAAATGGATGTGGAACATTTGGCATTTCTGGTATTTCTAATGTATGCAGGTGATTTGGGGTGGGGTGGGGTGGGGGGCGGGGGGGGGGGGTTGTTAAGACCAACAAATGCCCACCTGTGACATGGTGCTGCAGAGGAGACAGTATGCAGAAACTCACTGTGGCTTCAAATGACAGCTTGAGACTGTCACTGAAAGCTCCAAGAAGCTGCAGCATGTCAAATATTTGATGATGTTAGTCCTCTGCCGTTATACTAAATCCCTGATCCTGATGTATGCACAGGCTATCTGATTCTGTAAACACTATTATATCAGCCTTAACCAACCTTCAACTGACTTCTATCTGTTTTTTGCCTTGAATGTGGAACAACTGTCTTTTACATATAGGCTGTTTGGGCCGTATATAGTAGATATTTACATTTGAATGTGTCATATTACAATATACTTTATTTATCTAACACAATCATTACTTTTTTATACGATATACTACTATATTATTTATTTCATCACTCAAGACTATTTATTTACAAGAACCTCCATAATAAGAGTCGAAAGAAAAATGAAAAATAAATCTCCTGCTTTTATTCTGAAGCCCATTTGATTATACTGGGACTCAAGTCAAGTCATGTTTAGAATATGCAGTGGCAACAGAACATTATTTCCCCATTCTGCTTTAGTATTATAAAATCTGTAATGCTGTGGTCTGACAATAATTATGACAAGAGTAGCAGCTTTAATTTAATTTGTTGTTTATATCTGAATTCCTGTTTATATCTGAGTACCTGTTGTTTGTCCCTGTTGTCAGAACTTTGCCCTTTTATGGACTTTTGACACAATTTTTATTGAAAGTGAATTGTCCGGTTACACATGTCCAACTGACAGTGTTACTAAAAAAAGCCAAACAAAATAGGCCTCTGCAGTTTCATTACCATCTAATGGCAGCTTTACTTCCTGTTTTGACTCCTCCACATAGCGAGCATTCTTCTGTAAAAAAACATCTGGCAGCTATTGTAAAGCTGCAGCTGCAGAAAAACCATTGTATTTGTCATTTGGTCTGTTGCTGTTTGCTATTGTTTGAAAAGAGGGAATGCGGCTACACAACGGGACATAGATATTTTGGGCACGATTTGTTGGTGCATCAGTTTTAATGATGACAGGGAAGAAGTAAGCAGAGGACACAGACACAGTGAGGCTGGTTTAATGGAAGCAGGAGAGCAGAGCTCACCCAGCTCAGCTATCCCAGCCATATGAAACCACAGCAGCCTTTTCATGCCTTCCACGCTCCAACCCATCCACCACTGAGATACCTCCATTAATGAAACAGTTATAGCTGGTCAATAAAAGGTCTTTCTGGTAACTACACTGCCAGAGGTGTTTTATACCACACCAGCGCCAAGTGCTTAGTCTCATCTAACACCACTGTAGTTGTTGTCGAACACACAGTGGGTAGGTTTGGTGCTGTACAAGTGAAGCTGGTGTAATTTTCTTTTAAACTTGCAATGACTGATTTTTTTGGTCACATATGAAGGCACCAGACAAAATCTATTAAAATGTTCTAATAGTATAATAGGTACGACGATATGCTCATTAATATAAATTATGTATAATTTGATAACATTCTTTTATTTGTTATGGAGGCTTGTTGCAAAGCAGCATTATCACTGATTTACAGTAATGTTTTGGGCCACCTAGCTCCAGTATTTACTCTTGTAGTTGTGTTGTTATTCTTGCAGAGCTCCTCGTCAGATGGTAAATGCTCTGCTGTGGTCTCCAGCGAGGCTCTGTGTCTCTCTGCCAAACAGATTCAACACCCCGCAAAGCTCTGTAAAAGCCAGAGTGAGGTGCAGGTTCAGTTGATGATGCTCTGCAATGTGAACCACCCCTCTCCCACTGTCACATTTTTCATTTTTATATTGTATGCATCCTATGGGTAATGGAATGATAATTGTATCATTATACACAGGTTAATGAAACCACTGTACAACATAATTATACATTAACGACAATTGCATATTTGCTGAAATAGAACAAGAGATCAAGGAAGTCAAGACAAGTTAAATGAACCAACGCGTGCATTTACAAGAGTAGTAAGGTATTCATTATTGCCTCAATTGTGATGAAGCTTTGTGTCACCGTTGCTCATTATACTCAGCAGAAGTGCATGAATCAGTGAAACCCTGGTGACAGGTGGTGTTACCACTGGCATAATATCAAGACATTTGAGTGTGTTCTTTTTTTTCCCAAACCACTGAATGAGATGTTTTTCTGTTAAATACTTCCCATGTACTTTACAGAGCAAATCAATCAAAAGCTTCTTCTCACTCTTCAGCGTGAGGTTGTTATCCCTGTCTAACAGCTGGCTCAGACAGACAGCGCGGCACTGAACTGAGGCTGGTTCTGCTCCGGGTTTGTTTTCCCCTATCAAAAGGCTGCAGAGAATAGAGCTTTATAAGTGAATTGCATTACTCTGCATAATTACAACACATTATGCACCATCATTTGTCATCCTGTGCTAAAAAGCTCATTAGACAAATGTTTGGTCTCTCTGTTGTTCTTTCATTTCTAATAATATCAAGTTTCCTTTTGGAGGAGAAACAAAATCTGTCTCATAATACTTAAGGATTTTAGTTGTGTTAACACAAAGGGAACGTGAGATTTAAAGGCTGCGTATAGACGGGGTATTTAGGTATGCATGCTTTCAGCACACTGACCAATCATTTTACAAAATAAAAAAATAAAAATGGGAGTAAATGTTTAACTCTTTCTTATACCCTTATGAATCTTAACTATGTGAGCTGTCTTTTTTAGAGCACATTAATTAAACACGATTTTGAGTGTAGCACGTATGAAATTGCAAAGGTTTCTGCCAACAGTTTCTCTCCATCATGTTAATATATTTATAAAGCCAAACTGTTCATTATTTATACTCAGGAGTACGAGTTGCATCGAGTCAAGTACAACAACAAGAAGAAAAAGAACATATAACATAACAATATCATATGTATGCCATTTGCTTCTATTGACAGGACTCCACAATCTGGAGTCCTTTTGCTTCCCCACAAATCCCCGACATGTGTTGGTCTAGCTAAATGAAGCCCTAAATAACCGTAGCTTAGGCTACACTCAGTGCCAAGGAGATGGAGAGCTACAGGCTACAGCTAAATGCACGGCCTGTAGAACTCAACCAGGGGCTTCTGGGCTTTTCCACAGCAGAGGCTACTTCAGATGATTTATGTGAATTTTCTGTGAGAATCCCTTTGCACTTAAAAAACATGGAAACCTTATGTCCAAGGGGTGGAAAAGAAATGTTAATCTACTAAGACACTCTCAAATGTAATTTGTTATATTATAGAGTGGTCATTTTTTGGATTTCTATTTTTAGAGACTGATGCGAACATACATGTTAAGGCCGACACAGCTGTTCTTGTGCATTTCCGGATGGTTCAGTTGGTTCATTCCAAACCTCACTCATGTGATAGAGTCTCCAAATGCACTGACGTGCAAGAGAGCGAAGCTAAAGTGGACATCAGTGCCTCAGTTGGTCTTTTAAACCCTGAGGGCATGTTTGATTTCCCACTCATCCTGGGCCATCCAGAATACCCCCCCCCCCCCCCCCCCCCTGTTTATATGTTGTTTTACTGTTGTCACTTACCACTCAGTGCTGTTGTACGGTTTTATAAAGAGAGAAAATTTTAGTTTTAGTTTTAGGGCTGCAAAAATATTTACACAATGAATAAATCCCTGGTGCAGATGCAGAAGTGATGCAGAAGTTCGAGAAGCCATTTCTCTGCTTCCAAATCCCAGAAGTTATTTCAAACAGGTGGGTAAAGTAAAAACGAAAAGGGTTTCTTTAGCGAAGTCTTGTCAATTCAAACAATTCACACAAAGGGAAGTAAAGAAATTCATATGACTAATGGATTAAATTGCTAAAAATCTGTCTAGATGTTTTACATCAGTGGGCAATGGATTGTCACATTGCGGCGTGTTTAGACTAATTACATTATAAATGGATATTAAATCTAAATGGAATGAGTGGTGTCCAAAATTGGTGCAAAGCCTGATGCTCATTGGCTGTGGATGGTGAATATTTAGCTGCAGATGAATTACACTCCGATCCCCAGGCCTTACGTTTGTCAGCACTAATGACCACAGTTCCTCCCTCCTGCTCTGCTGTTGTTCTACCTGTGATAATTGATTGATTTGTGACTCTGAGGCAAAGCAGCTGTGAGTGAGTGAGGGAAAGTTTGCATTGAACTCATTGAAGTTTGTATTATCCAGTGTTTGGCATACTGATTATCGCAAAAGGAGCCATCTGCTTGGGGAATCGGGGCTCCCATCACAGCTCTCTGTAATTTACCAAACAAAGTTTGTCTCGCCCATCAAAAAGCAACAATCCAGAGAAGCTGACTTAAGGCACTCAGTGATCTAGAAAGAGTAGGTGTGTCTCCAGTGAATGAAAATTATGTAGATGATGTTTTCAAAGTGTACTCTTTAGTGCTCTCTGTTAATGGAGTTAGTATTAATCAGTTTATCAGAAGGTCAGGCTTATCCAAAAATGAGAATGGCTTGTTTTTCATTAAGGACTGATATCGTTGGTCTTTCCTGGAAATCTGTCCTCCGACCAACATGAACATATTTCTCTTTGCCCCAGTGAGCACTGTACTCTGTAACTTATTGAGTAAGGGGGTTAGTCGGGGGAGTGGTGGCAGAGTTGAGCTCAAGAGGGCTCAGAGGTCACCGGTTCAAACCCTCTGGGCCCTTGAGTAAGACCCTTAACCCCCAATTACTCCCTGGGTGCCTTGCATGGCTGCACACTGCTCCACATGTGTGTGATGGGCAAGAAGCAGAGACCACATTTTGTTGTACAGTGTACTGTGACAATGACAGATAAAGCTTTCTTCTTCTAATCCCTTTGCAACATGGAAATGTTATGTCCAAGGGGTGGAAGAGAAACGTTAATCTACTAAGACACTCTCAAATGTAATTTGTTATGTTATAGAGTGGTCATTTTTTGGATTTCTATTTTTAGAGACTGATGGGAACATACATGTTAAGGCCGACACAGCTGTTCTTGTGCATTTCCGGATGGTTCAGTTGGTTCATTCCAAACCTCACTCATGTGATAGAGTCCCCAAATGCACTGACGTGCAAGAGAGCGAAGCTAAAGTGGACATCAGTGCGTCAGTTGGTCTTTTAAACCCTGAGGGCATGTTTGATTTCCCACTCATCCTGGGCCATCCAGAATAACCCCCCCCCCCCCCCCCCCCCCCCAAACCCCCCCCCCCCCCCCCCCATATGTTTATATGTTGTTTTACTGTTGTCACTTACCACTCAGTGCTGTTGTACGGTTTTATAAAGAGAGAAAATTTTAGTTTTAGTTTTAGGGCTGCAAAAATATTTACACAATGAATAAATCCCTGACCAGATGCAGAAGTTCGAGAAGCCATTTCTCTGCTTCCAAATCCCAGAAGTTATTCCAAACAGGTGGGTAAAGTAAAAACAAAAACGGTTTCTTTAGCGAAGTCTTGTCAATTCTAACAATTCACACAAAGGGAAGTAAAGAAATTCATATGACTAATGGATTAAATTGCTAAAAATCTGTCTAGATGTTTTACATCAGTGGGCATTGGATTGTCACATTGCGGCGTGTTTAGACTAATTACATTATAAATGGATATTAAATCTAAATGGAATGAGTGGTGTCCAAAATTGGTGCAAAGCCTGATGCTCATTGGCTGTGGATGGTGAATATTTAGCTGCAGATGAATTACACTCCGATCCCCAGGCCTTACGTTTGTCAGCACTAATGACCACAGTTCCTCCCTCCTGCTCTGCTGTTGTTCTACCTGTGATAATTGATTGATTTGTGACTCTGAGGCAAAGCAGCTGTGAGTGAGTGAGGGAAAGTTTGCATTGAACTCATTGAAGTTTGTATTATCCAGTGTTTGGCATACTGATTATCGCAAAAGGAGCCATCTGCTTGGGGAATCGGGGCTCCCATCACAGCTCTCTGTAATTTACCAAACAAAGTTTGTCTCGCCCATCAAAAAGCAACAATCCAGAGAAGTCGACTTAAGGCACTCAGTGATCTAGAAAGAGTAGGTGTGTCTCCAGTGAATGAAAATTATGTAGATGATGTTTTCAAAGTGTACTCTTTAGTGCTCTCTGTTAATGGAGTTAGTATTAATCAGTTTATCAGAAGGTCAGGCTTATCCAAAAATGAGAATGGCTTGTTTTTCATTAAGGACTGATATCGTTGGTCTTTCCTGGAAATCTGTCCTCCGACCAACATGAACATATTTCTCTTTGCCCCAGTGAGCACTGTACTCTGTAACGTATTGAGTAAGGGGGTTAGTCGGGGGAGTGGTGGCAGAGTTGAGATCAAGAGGGCTCAGAGGTCACCGGTTCAAACCCTCTGGGCCCTTGAGTAAGACCCTTAACCCCCAATTACTCCCTGGGCACCTTGCATGGCTGCACACTGCTCCACATGTGTGTGATGGGCAAGAAGCAGAGACCACATTTTGTTGTACAGTGTACTGTGACAATGACAGATAAAGCTTTCTTCTTCTTCTTCTTCTTCTTCTTCTTCTTCTTCTTCTTCTTCTTCTTCTTCTTCTTCTTCTTCTTTCTACTCCTGTTATCATTCTCTCCGTATACACTCTCTCATTTTCAAATGAAAACCATCTCTGTCCAATCAGTGTTTTAAATCCCCATTAGAAATAATCATCCTCCATATTAAGAAAACTTCATGTGCATATGCCATGAGCACTAATGCACATTAGGTCTTGCATGTGCCAGTTTAAACACTTGGTTGCTTTGCTGCATAAAATACAAGGAATTAGGCATCATCAAAGTTGCCAAAGCGATAAACAAGGTGCTTCATAAACTAAAATGTGTGAATGAAACACCAGAAATAAATAGAATTACAATGTCTTTATTGTCAATATCACAAACAACGACATTTTAAAGTAAAAAGGGCTCTAATAAAACACACACACAAAAAATAATTTAATTAATAAAAAAAAATTCTGAATAATTTCTGAAAAAGCCACACTCTGGACCAAATAACTAACCAAAAATTAGAAATAAAAAATGATTTAATAAGTCTGGCAACTTTCAGATCGCCCCTGACTGGTCCCGGTAGCAACACGAAGCAGATACGAGGTAGCGTAATAGTAATAATAATCCGGCGTCGGGGACACGTCCACCAGCTCCTTATAAAGCAGGTCAAATCAGTAACTCAATGCAGGTGTGTGTCCTTTGGTTGCCACCGGGAGGAGCCAGCTCCGCCTCCAGCCACACACGCCCTGCATGAACAGACAGCAAGAGAAAAAAAACCCCCAAAACAACACCAACACAAAACACCAACAGTTTACAAAAGCAGAGTCACAACACAAATCGTGACAGATTCAACACAAACATTACATTTTCACAGTTTGTCCGAACAGCCTGTTTCTGCAAAGTGGACTGAAAGACCTCTGTAGTATTTTCAGCCATGTTAATTTATGTAGAAGTCAATTTGATTATCTGATTGAAGCGTCTGCTCCATTTGTTGCGGCTAATGTAGCCAGCAGCGTCATAGGGATAAAAAATGTTCATTACCTTTCAAAGTTCAGTGGCTTTTTATCTGCACTGTTAAGAGGCTTTTAAGTGCCTGGTTAAGTTGCCCATTAATTCAGGCCATATTGATCTGACTTGGCCACTGAAGCGATGGCCAAATATAATATTTCTGAAAATCCTCCTCTTGTCTCGGAAAATTGCTTACATGTTAATTGTTGTTGAAATGTAATGGACCTTCTACACCCCTTCTAACCATTGGTGATCGATAGCGTTTGATATTTCTCTGCATGTGATCATTATGTATGTCACTGCTGCAATTACGACATGGTGTGTATTGATACAAAGCTTCTGCTTATCTCCAGGGTTTAGCACTGTTAGTTTACATTAGTGGCTGAAGAGGTGGCTAAAGATGAAGTTGGTCAGCTGTTTCCAGTTAATACTTTGTTCCAGCAGGACTGGGTTACAGTTAGGGTAACCCTAACCCTAACTTCCTGATGTCCAGGGTAACCCTAACCCTAACTTCCTGATGTCCAGGGTAACCCTAACCCTAACTTCCTGATGTCCACACACAGTGGTATCACAATCCAGGAAGTGACTTATTCCCAGGAAATGACTTATTCCCATATGTGCGAGACAAAAGTTTGACAAGACAGAAATATAGATCAACACAGTCACGGTAGTTTTGCAAATAGTTTTTTCACTTCTCCATCACAAACAACTTTCAGACAGTTTTACATGAGCTGTAACTTTTCCTCCACCGCCCCTCCCATTCTCACACAGGAAAGCTTTGCTTGCCTCTCTCTCTCTCTCTCTCTCTCTCTCTCTCTCTTCTCCTTCCTCTTGTCCCTGTTTACTGTCACATCACTGGCTGCCACAAATATAGATGCATCTTTAATATTTCCTCATGCTATTTGCGCTCAGCACTGTCGCTCCCTTTTTGTTGCCTGTCGGGCAACTAAGTCAGCCATACCTATGTCTTGGAGCAATGCTCCACGTGACTTTCACACTTGTCATATAAAGAGACGGATAGAAAAAAAAAACAATATGAATATGAGTCCAACTATAACATATATAATAAATAACAATGTGCATAATTAAATTAAAATTATCTATACAGTATTTAGTATATAGTATGTGGTTGACTTAAGGTGGGTTTTATGTTCATTGTACCATTGTGTGAGTTGTGGTTATTGATAAGTTAAATGTAGATTATATAGTTTTTACCATCCAAAACAATGTTACTCTACAGTAAACAGAGACAGGTCAAGCACTGAAGCCTGTTTCCCTTCGTTTATCAATCAATCAATCAATCAATTTTTTTTTGTATAGCCCATATTCACAAATTGCAATTTGCCTCATAGGGCTTTAACAAAGGGTACAGGGTATGACATCCTCTGACCTCTGACCTACACCCTCAACAAGGGTGAGGAAAAACTGCCAAAAAAACCCCTTTTAACAGAGAGAGAGAGTACACAACACATTAACAACATGACTTATAATTATTAATTATACAAGTAGAATATTATAATATAATATAATATAATATAATATAATATAATATAATATAATATAATATAGACACGCCCACCAGCTCCTCGATTGGTTCTGAAATCAAAATTCCGTCCATGCCTCCCAGCATCTTCTACACAGGAATTTCAGTGAACAGAGCCACGTCTGGGTCTGCACCATCTAGTTGAACTAAATCATATGGACTCATGCCCCTGCTTGGCCACTGTGTCCCCTGTAGGAACATCGTGTGGCACTTGACACCAGACAATTACACACTGTTGTTGTTTGTGGTCCCCTCATCGTGAAACAGCTGCTAAATTCTATTAGAGCGGGAGTATCCCTCTCTACTTTCAAGAGTCTCTTCAAGACTCCTCTGAGAGCATCTCCTCTTTATATGTGTCTCTAATAGTTACACATCTAACCAGCAATTAACTGTGGTCTTCCTTAGCTAATCTCTCACACTTTGTCTTATTGAACAGATTCATTGTCAGGGCTTTACTGCAAGCTCCCCTACTGTATAAGAGGCCTTAGTGTTGTCCCTCAGGTGCAAGTTGCTTTCGATTAAAGTATGTAATGAGGAAAGAAAACCACAAATACTAATGACATACCGATGGTTTTGTTGGTTTTTAAACTTATACATTTAAACCAGTGGCGGAACAAGTGCACTCGGGGCCCAGGGTAGTGGCAGGGGCCCGCACACCCCGCCCTGCCCCTGATACACACCCAGCAGAAAGCCACCATACTCTTTATTTGCTAATCAGAGGTGTATTTGCTTGACTGACCAATAAGTCTAGTCTCTCGGTGAGTGAGAGAGACCATGACAGTTGTGTAACTGTGACAGCATGTCACTATTTACATTGTATAGATCCATGAAAACAATAGAGAAGACAGAAGGAGGATAATGGTGGATTGTAGCTGTGTTATCATGGTTTCTCAGAGTTCCCATCATCTTCTAGTCCTCTAGTCCTAACTCACACTCACTTGTTCCTCCGGTGTGTTTATACCTGAGCTCTGCAGTCGTCACTTCTAACTATGTGCAGCCACATGGATCACAGTGTAAGAAAGCTACAGGTAGTAACTTTGGTTCTCCTTCTTTATAAGAGCAAGCACAATATTTAGTTTAGTATTTAAATGGGATCCAAGTTGCAGTTGCAATGATTACGCCATGTGCATTGTGGCTCCGGCTGGCAGCCAGGGAGTTTGCACCTTCTTGACTTCAGCGATAGACTCTGTTCCCTTTAAACACTGAGGGGAACAATGGCCTGTCTGAAGTGATTGATCTGTCTAAACTGGCAGCTGGACACCATATTTTCACCTCTTTTCCCCTCCTCCAGCTGAATGTGCTGGGGGAGTGTTGAAGGTCAGGCTGGTAGGCATCACTCACAAGTGACTGCCATGAGTAGTCCAAATACAAACACACACGCATGCCAGCACGGCACACACACAAACACCACTATCGATTACCCATTACTGATGATGTGTATGTGTTCGTACCGTGTAACATTAAGCTCACTCTAAATAACATTTCCTCATCCTTACAGTCATGCTGATGTGTTTTTTTTCTTCAGTCTTATATAAATTTGAGTAACTTTTGTTGTGTCCTAACTTTTACACTGGACAGTGCAGTAAGCCCCAGGGTTCCCCTCACTGTTGTCTCCTTGGCTGACGACTGGTTGGGCCTGTGGAATAGTTTTTTCTCTATTTGAAATACTGCATTCATGAATTGTTCATTGAATACACAAAGAGGGTTAAAATCAGTTGCAGTGCAGGTTAATCATTTGGCATGTAAACAATTGCAAAATGTTGCCAGACTCTGGGGAGTAAGAAAAAACTTGATTTTCTTTTGCCAAAAATGTGCAGCTGCTGCCTCCGGACCAATGAGCCTCTGTGGAAGGAAAATGTCGTTGATGGATGAGCTTTCCTCGGTGGATATGATTGATACCACACATTGGAAGGACTAAATTGCCACAATTTGTTTTGCTCGGTGGCAGAGAATATTTTGCATTAATAAAACATTATCAGTCATTAGCATGCATTTGTGTGTGACTCCCATTTTAGCCCAAGATGCAAGATGTGACAAATAAAACCGTAACACATATGCCTTGTCACTCTCAGTCCACCCGCGTTGGACACTTTGAATAAGGCTAATAAAACGTGTTAAAAATAATAAAACGACAATATAATTAGTCTCTGTTGGGCTGAGAGTAAAAAGGACATGTGAAGCAAAAGGTGGGTAGGAATGAAAAGCAGGACAGAGACAGCTTTGTTCTTTTCTTTTCTTTTTCACTAGGTCTGTTCTGTGCCAAGCCTTTTCTTCTCTCTTCCCATGCAGGGAACTGAGACATCGTTTTGTTTCTCTTGTCTTGTCTGTGATATTTGGCAGCGTTTGCTCTGATTTGAGCAGTTTTAATTGTTTTAACATCCACGCAGTCAGAGCGGGCACGGGGGAGGCGGAGGTTTACTCTGTCTCTGATCTTTTCGGGGTAAGTAATGCATCAGTGACTGCTACTGTCTCACTGACACATGTCAAAATGTAAGATTATGCTGCTGTCCTGGGAACGGGAAGAAAAAAATATTCAGCCACATGAAACAGCTATTGAAATCATCCTCCCACTTAACTATGAGCAGGATCCCTGTAGCTCTGTAGAATAAGGTACTGCTGATATCCACTTGCTGTCTCTGCAGAAATCTCTGCAGAAATCTTGCATTCTGCCCCCGTCACACTCTGGCCAATGCAGAGAATGCCACTATCTGCTACTTGGCACTCTCTGTCGCTCTGATGCTTCCCACATGCAAATTAAACAGACACTATGACATTTAAGAAAGTGTCACTGTGCCTTTGCCATTGACTTTACTCTCCCCGAGTCGCTCACGCTGTCTTATCTTGGAAACTACAGGAAGCAGTCCTCTCTATGATGGCTTCGGCAGTGGATCCCGCAGGGGAACACACTGTATTTTCCCCTTATGCTGAGGCACCAGAGTGGCAGTGAGAGTCTGCAATCTGGCCCAGTGTTGAAAAGAGGTAGTCGTGTCTGAGTGAAGTATTCATAAAGTGTGGCTCCGTGTGGCAAATCACGAGGCCTCTTGCTGTCACATTGAGTTATTGGGACTTTCCGATAGAGCTGGCCAAGCTGGAAGCTTTCGGACAACTGTGGCCAGGTCACAGAGGATTCCGAAGAAATCAAAAAAAAAATCGGCAAGGAATCAAATGTGTTCTTGTGTCATGAATGAGAAGTTTGTCAACTTTCTTAAACTGTGCATTGTGTGTCCCTTTCATGCATCATTTCTTTAGGCATCTTTACATATTTATAGAATCTAAGCACTGTTGTTAAAAGGCAGTTCCACCACAGCACATGAAAAATGAACACAGCCCACAACAGTTCATCACAGGATCACATGGAGCGACCCATGGTCCTATCAGCACTACTGAAAGCTTCCTGCAGACCAGAGCTTCTATCCACCTCACAGTATTTAAGATAAGGCCTTGGTGGAAATGGAGAGAAAAGGGGAGCGAGAGACCAAGAGTACATTTTCTTTTGTTATCAACCAATGCCCGCGGCTCTACGAGATTTCCCATGAGGTCCAGAGTGCAAACAAACCTTATGGTGAGGTAAGTGAACGAACCTCCTGCAGAAATAGCGGCACGGGTGTTCATGGTATCATGGGACTTCAAACAAAACCCTGCCTTGGACTTTGTCTGGCCAATCAGGCCCTCAGAGAGCTTAATTCAATCAACACTTGGGTAACGTCCTCCTTTAGAGAGCGCTGTTGTGTGACACTCCGAATGAAGGATTTCCTTTTGCACATTATTTCCCTTCAGACCTTATCACTGCGTTGAAATCAAATAACGCTGGCAAACAACATCCGTACTAATGTTAATGTGTGTGTACTGATGAGTTTGATTTCACTACGTTGTTTTGGAATTGGATTTAAGATTTTAGTCATTCATTATTCCATAAGTCCTTGGCATATTGGAGATGGCCTTAAGACGTAGGTTGCAATTAACACCCTGTCAGCAGTAAAGGATTCCTTTTAATCTATCTGATCTAATTAAAATGCTGTATAGCATGCAGTCATGCTACAGCCACCTCTGTACAGCTGTGCACTTTAAAAATGTTTGTGGTATATAGAAGGTGAAGGGGAAAGGAAATGAATTGTGAAAAAGGTGTTACAGCTATATTTTATCTCACTGGATTTTTTTTGTTTATCTGGTGTCACCATGTGGCCATGTTTTGATCACGCAATAGTCATGCCTTGATACCATATTCTCCAAAAGGAGGGAAGAAATAGTCTAAAACACCGGAATACAGGGGGTCCTCGAGTTACGTCGGAGATCCGTTCCTGAGAATGTGTCGAAACCGAATTTCGACGTATAGCAGGAGGTGCTGGAGAAAAAAAAAAGCCGGCAGGCGCGCTGAGAGATAGAGAGAGCCGACACCAACTCGTTCCCGTGTGAAGTCTGTACGTATTTACGGGGCAAACCGCTTAAGCCGAAACAAGGAAGTTCACGGGAGATGTGTCGTAACCACGAAAACGACGTAATTCGCGACCGACGTAACTCGAGGACCCCCTGTACTGTATCGGAAACGGATGTGTGTTAATAAGTGGCAGCAAAGGACAGCTCTGCACTATGAAGCTGTTATAGTAGTTGGTACAAAGACATTAGTGGCATGTCATGAAAATGGTTTAGCTAAAAAAAAAATAAATGGATAAATAAATAAATAAATGGTTTTGGTGATGGCATGAACCAATGCCCTCTTGTCCAGTCATGGTCTTTCAGATCACTGACCCGTCATTGCAGATTGGAAGAACCTTCACGGTGATGCTTCAGTTTTCCACTAAATATTTAGTCACTCAGGTCTTTACACTAACCCACTTCTCCCACAACCAACACACACTATGAAAACTAACTGTTCGGTGTGTAATATATTCCAGACCTTGACATGCACCACTGTTCTAAGATAATCATTCTTTCAGACAGAACCATGTCCTGGCTCATTGGTTGTACATAGATAAGTGGTCCAAGTCCTGTCCTGGAAAACCGTGAGTGAGGATATGAAGTATCTTTAAGAGAGTATTCCAATAAAAAAGTCCTTCAGGTAAGTTGCAGAGACAGCAGCTTGGTGCCAGTGGGGAGGGAATGACTTTGGTGGCTGGCAGAAGTCCCTACTCCCCCCAGTGGGACAAGACAGAATTTACATAACTAACATCTTGATTTGCTGTAAAGAAAAATTAGGGCCTGCGTTATGTTCAATTAACTCCACAGAGCTTCTTGTAATTAAAACTCAGCGATCCCCCACTGTTCAATAACTCTGTGCCAGGAGAGACATGGAGAGAGAGACGAGAGAGAGAGAGACAGAGAGAAAGACAGACAGAAGAGTGGAAAGGGAGATTGAGAGAGATATAGCTAAAACGAGGATGGGGGGACAGAAAGAAAGAGAGAGAGAGAGAGAGTGGAAAGTGGAAAGATAAACTGCTGCTTCATCATGTTTTCATCAGATATAACCTTGGCAGTCATAATGGTGGCGAAGGAGATATCACTGGAGAAGAGCCACACCATCCATAAGTTGAAAGTTAATGTGAGGAGCATCATCCACGGTGGCCCCTTTATAGTGCCCTTGCCAGCTGTTGTGCGCAGATCAGTGGCTGCATTACTGCCCTCTAATGCGATGTTTTTCCTTAAACTGATTACATGGGGGGATTAGGTCCTGCTGGATAATGTTAAGTACTTTCGCTTTCAGGTTAACCGTTTACAATTCCATCACAAGTCTCTTGGTCTTTAGGGCTTAGCGTGTATAGCATTTAGGTGAATATGTGACTAAATGGGTTTTTGTTATTTCTAATCCCCAAGGAAGGATTACTAAAACCAAGTGAACGCATTCCTGTTTTTTGATTGCTGTCATTGGAGTGATGATGCAGCATCAGGCATTAATCAGGAATGTTGTAGTGCTATTCGTGACATTATATGTTGTGATTTTAAATCTTGTATTTAAGCTCTCGTGCGTTTCTTCTATGCAAGCCATTAATCTTTGTTATGCATTTGCCTGGAAATTACAAAGTGACAGCAAGGCAGTGTCTGTGTTGTGTCTCTTTTCTCCATACAGTGCGTCTAAAGTGGCTTCTTTATGGGATCAGTTACAGAATTTTAACTAAGCCATAATACCCAAATTGATGAAATTACCCCCAAATGTACAATAATGTTTAATTCATGAGCAATAATATGCAGGTAATGACGAACTAAGAAAAGGAAAAATAAGAAAAATGCCTGAAACCTCTGCAACACAATGCCACCTGCTTTTTAAGATTTGTTCATTTATTTCTTATATGGTTCTCACTGCTTTTTTTCCATGCTTCAAAATATAATCATTGTTTGAAGTATGAACTTTATAATCTCTATTAATTGAATCAAACTGCCTACAAAGAAAGATGTCCTAAGCCAAATGGGGATGAATGGAAATGCAGTGTATCATACATTCAAACATTGTTGAGTTGCATTTCTTTCATTCTCTTTATAGTTGTTTTCCCATAAGTTCATGAACTTATGATTTAAAATGGAAGAAGTTCTTGGCTGATTAGCGGCTATGTTCATTCTCGAAATTTTCTGCATACACCGGCAAGTTCTGGTCCAAGCTATCATCTAAAATCCCAGGCTCACAATAAAATGTGCGCCATGAATATTCTATACACGAGATGTTTCATCCTTTCTCTGAAAACCAACCTCTCTGTGGAATTACATGAATAGGGAGTCTGCACTCTATGTATAAAATGCACACACACACCGCCACCTGGTATGAACGGATTTGTGAGCTCTGGTAAACAAACGTAGCCGCATGGATACCAGTTAATTTGCTAATTGCAAAGAGAAGCTTACAGTTGATTTTACATCCGATTGGATCAATGGTCTCTGGATTTAAATAGGTTCAGGTCGTCAATGTGCAAGAACCTTTAAATTACAAAAAGAAGCACCAGCTGCAGCGTTGTAGCTTCTGGCCACTCAGGCCTGTCAGTGGAAACAAAGGCCTGCTGTGATGCAGTGATACAGTTGCTGACAGTAATATGTGTGTGTGTGTGCACGTGTGTGTGTGCGGTAAACATTAATCCATTTCTTTATTTATTTGTTGTTGTTTTTTACTCCATTATTGAGGGTTAGCAGTACATATTAGCATCAAATACATTTATTTATCCATTATCCACTGCTTATTCGGAGAGGGTCCCAATGAGAACTCGATCCAATCCCAACTGCCTGTCGGAAAGGTGCAGCCATCATCAGCCAGCATACAGAGACAAGCAGCCATTCACACTCACAGTCAATTTGTGGTCACCAATTAACCTAACCTCCTATGTGACCCTAGATTATTGTATCCACTAGGCTTCTCGTTGGAGATGTTTCCTCTCCTTAATAGTGGCCTAACTGCCTCATTAGCCATGGACCATAATCTCCAAACTTCATGGGCAGCAGAATCAAAGTGTCGGGCTCCAAGTGGGTGATCATGTTGCACACAGATCCTGCATGTCTCTTCTCCACCTCCGTGTCTCAGCATAGTAAAACCCACAGGGACAGTTGGATGGGCAGACTTCATGACTGCTCCTGACTCATTTTTCTGCCTGTGGAGGGAGGTGAAAGACAGTTTCCTCTCATCCTGCTGTTGTCGTCACACAGTTTGGACACAGGAAACAATTTGTGAGAAAAGAGCTGAGAAAATGTCTCAGATCAAACATGGAGAACGTCTGTCTTCACAAGTCGGTCCTTCAAATGATGGGATCACTTCATCAGTGAATGAGGGGCAGTTTGCAGCCTGGGAGACAACAATGACAGCTTGTGTTTCAACATTGCTGAAAACATTTTAAACACTGAAAAGTAGAGTCAAGGTAACTGTCTGTTGTATAGCAGGAGGAATATTAGGTTCTTAAAGGCTCCTGAGGTCATAGCTGATAGTGGTCTAACTGCCTCATTAGCCATGGACCATAATCTACAAACTTCATGGGCAGCAGAATCAAAGTGTCTGGCTCCAGGTGGGTGATCATGTTGCACACAGATCCTGCTTCTCCACCTCGGTGTCTCAGCATAGTAAAACCCACAGGGACATTTGGATAGGCAGACTTCATGACTGCTCCTGACTCATTTTTCTGCCTGTGGAGGGAGGTGAAAGACAGTTTCCTCTCATCCTGCTGTTGTCGTCGCACAGTTTGGACACAGGAACCAATTTGTGAGAAAAGAGCTGAGAAAATGTCCCAGATCAAACATGGAGAACGTCTGTCTTCACAAGTCGGTCCTTCAAATGATTGGATCACTTCATCAGTGAATGAGGGGCAGTTTACAGCCTGTGAGCCAACAATGACAGCTTGTGTTTCAACGTTGCTGAAAACATTTTAAGCATTGGAGCAGCAGCTGAAGAGTATACATATATATATATATATATATATATATATATATATACGCGTTCTTCTTATTCTTAACCTTTGACCTTTCACTTCAAGGCAAACTGAATGTAGTCATTCTTTTTCCTTTAGGGAACAATCAGTAGTATGTAAAAACTCAGATTGGATTCACGTAAGTGGACAAACCCAGTAAAGACATGGGGGACACTTCCAAAAGCTCCACTAAAAGACCCCTGGTTGAACCAGGACTTAAACCAGGAACCAGCTGCCACTTTCAACAAATACATTCTGAATGCAATTCATGAGGCTCATGAACAACACTCCTCGCTTTCCTCTTTCCCTTTAATGTCTTAAGAGCAGGAGTGTGCGTGTTGTTGTTGTAACCATATTTTTGCTTTGCTGACAACAACAATTCTGCTAAGTCATGAAAATGCGCTGCGGCTTGTTATGGTAATACTTTGTCAGCTAGCTTGTCAGAGCCCGATAAAGGAAAGTCAGGACATTATTCACCCTTGAGTCTTTATGGCTCTCACTAAGCAGCTCCGTTTAAAGGTCCTGCAGCAAAGGGAATCAGGCTGTTGATAATAGGCAACATTAAAGTTGCATGCACGAATTCTCAGTGAGCAGCTTAAACTCTTGTGCGTGTCAAACATCGAGCTGTAATTTGCCTTAAATTGCAGGCTATTATTTGAGTGAATGCAGTGAATACTGCTTAAAGATCGCAAGTTTTGAACTAAAGCTTTGGAATTCTCGCTACCTTACCGATGCAGAATCAGTGCATTTGTTCCTATCATCATTTTGTCCACTTTAAATGATGCCTGCTGCACCTCCGAGAATGGCTCAAAGCTAATACAGACCCCCACCCCACCCCCGACAATGTCCTAATCAGATTCACCACCTGTTTGCCTCACCGCTGTGGCTCCTCATCTTCTGTCACCTGATGCTCCTTTTTCTGACAACATTATGGGGAATGTTGGGAATGATTACAGGATTTGCATTCAATTTGGGTGTGGATGCCATGTGTGCTTGTTTATCATGTGTGCTCACGGAATAATTCACTTTCACCTTTCATGGTCTGTGCTGTTTATCAAAGTAGGATATGTGAAAAGTATTTCCGCTTCAGCTAATTGCGTCATGTATAACATGTGAGGTGGAATGCTGTTTATTCAAACCAGACCTTTTCTGGTGTCTTTCCATCCAGGATGTTAGTTGTGGGGAAAAATGCTCATGGAAATCTCAATATGAAAGCATTTAATAAAGTAAATTAAAATGCTTGTTGTATCTTGACACATAATAAGTTAATAATACCTTCAGGCTCAGGTTTGAAAACTTGATTAAAAGTATAATTTCCTGGTTATCAACATAAACATAACTCAAACATTTGTCATTTCTTGTAGAGTTAGCCAAGATGCTGGGCGCTGACAGCTTATTTTCCTAGGAACAAAAAGGAAAAGAAAAAGAGAAATGTGATGTTTAATGCATCAGCTTATGGAGACGCAGAATCCTCGTCCCTGGCGTGTCACTGACTGAATTGCAATGTGAGGGAAGACAGGCAAGCTATAAAGTGTTTTGGAAAAGAAGCCTGTAAAATGCGTTGTCAGTGCCAGAGCTTGGTGAAAATTGAAGCAGAGTGAATGTGTCTGAACTTAGACAGATGAGATATCAAATTGGCGGGCAGGAGTGTGATAATCAGGGAATTGGAGAGGGAAAATTACATCAGGAGGGAATCATAAGCCTGGCTAGAAGTGAGGATTTGCTGATCCCTGACCTTCTGTTTCAGAGCAGTGGATTTTAAGTAATGAGATCTATGCAGTGAAACAACTCCACAATCAGAGCGCCAGGCTTCAGCACACTGAGAGGAGAGTGTGGACCAGTGCACAGGGCAAAGCCGATGGATTTAACACACGTTTAGAAATGTGCTGTGGTCGCAGCCTGACACTCGGGGTGAAGGAGGAGGAAGGAAATGAGAAAATATATATTTTGTTGCAATAAATAGACATTGCATTATTGCAAATGTGATAAGACCTTTTCACAGTATATAAAGTATATAGCTGTGTGTGTGTGTGTGTGTGTGTGTGTGTGTGTTATCCATTTGCTCTCTGTTACAGATATCAGCCACCTTAAAAAATTTTTAAAAAAAGACTGAATTCAAATGAAGCTGTAGCTTCTTTCACTGTATATTTTCTCCGTATTGTTTCCCCTCGTGTGAAAGGTTGTGATTGTTATGCGGTGCAGACGCCATAATCACCAGCTGTGTTGGCTGTGATAAATAAACCAGCTGTAGGTTTCCTGCCAGCACAGCACTCCCCACACTTTGACTTTCTCATTGCGTCTGGTTCTATGGACAATAGGGTTTTATTAATAATAGATACAGACAGATTGTTCCTGTAAACCTTCCAGTCATTCATTAACTCATTGCTGTAATGATTACATCACGTCTGATGACAGTAGCAAGGCAGTTCAGAGGCTTGAGATGTAGAGTGTGGAGTTTTACCAGTCTGTCCAGAGAAAGATGGACGGCATCATCACAGACCTGCAGAAGATCAATAACCAGCTGACACGAGTCATTAAAAGAAATACATGAGTGTGAGCAATTTTGTGTTCTCTGCACTACCCATAAATATAAAAATAGAAACACAGCTCACACTGGGTGAGAGGAAAGGTTCACTGTAGACAGACTACTGGGTTATATTTCACATTCACACGAGCAGTCAGTTTGGAGTCATCAATTAACCCAACCTCCAATCTGCATCTATCCAAACTCCACAAATATCCATGTATGTAGTTAAAATGAAGGCTACTAAGCAACTGTATCCAGTAGGCTTCTCGTTGGAGATGGTTCCTCTCCTTAATAGTGGCCTAACTGCCTCATTAGCCATGGACCATAATCTACAAACTTCATGGGCAGCAGAATCAAAGTGTCGGGCTCCACGTGGGTGATCATGTTGCACACAGATCCTGCATGTCTCTTCTCCACCTCGGTGTCTCAGCATAGTAAAACCCACAGGGACATTTGGATGGACAGACTTCATGACTGCTCCTGACTCATTTTTCTGCCTGTGGAGGGAGGTGAAAGACAGTTTCCTCTCATCCTGCTGTTGTCGTCACACAGTTTGGACACAGGAAGCAATTTGTGAGAAAAGAGCTGAGAAAATGTCTCAGATCAAACATGGAGAACGTCTGTCTTCACAAGTCGGTCCTTCAAATGATGGGATCACTTCATCAGTGAATGAGGGGCAGTTTACAGCCTGTGAGCCAACAATGACAGCTTGTGTTTCAACATTGCTGAAAACATTTTAAACACTGGAGCAGCAGCTGGAAAGTATAGTCAAGGTAACTGTCTGTTGTATAGCAGGAGGAATATTAGGTTCTTAAAGGCTCCTGAGGTCATAGATGACACAAAGAGTCAAAGTCAGAGCTACGCGTTCTTCTTATTCTTTACCTTTGACCTTTCACTTCAAGGCAAACTGAATGTAGTCATTCTTTCTCCTTTCATGAACAATAGTTGTATTGTGAGTCAAGATACTGTTTAAATTCTTCCACTTCATCAGGTCTATGTTAAGTTAAAAAAAAGACTGTGTATCTTCACCAGGACTTTACAGAGAATGAATACAAGTTTTTGTATCGCCAAGGATTGGCAGACAGCCCTGAGACTGCTTTAGAAAAAAACAAAACTATTTCATAAGTCGCTCCAAAGATGGCAAGATCTGCTCATTTGAATTCAAGTTTGAAGATTTTACACTTCTTTTTTCTTTTTCTTTTTTTATTTGCTCCATATGCTAAATGCTACACTATGTTTAGCAGATGATTGCTAACTTTGTCATTGCTGGATTTGTAACGTATATAAAATGAAGAAACTGAGGAAACAGAAACGTGGCTAATGAAATTTCAAATGTTCAGACAACAAAACCTCACAATTTTCTGTCAAGCATTTTGAATAGTTTTCTTTCATGTGCAAGAACACTCCTCTGTAGCTGTAGGGATTACAGAATCAACAACAGGCAATAAGAATGTCCAGATCCACCCAAGCAGTTGTTGAAATAGTCACACGGATATCTTCAGGGCCTCTCATGTGGCCCCATCACATGTAGCCACCATGGAGATGAATGCTGGAGGTTATTACACTGTGCAGTTTTGATGTGCTGTGCTCTGAATGCTCCAATACACTCTAGCCTCCAGGTCACCGGAGAAGTCTGTCTCAATCCAAGCATCAGTGACATGTCCCGCCACTGAAGCCCTGCTTAAAGAGACGGGAGCGATTGGGTTTTGGAAGGCAGAGCAAAGAAACCTGGCGAAACAGCGAGACAGAGAGCTGGTACCTTAAGTGAAATTGGATGGAGGGGGAATGGGCTAAAACACACGATGAAGATTGACTTCCAGGTAGCAGAGAAGAGTGTAGACGTGTTCGGACGAGCAGTAAACACAAAGAAAGAAAAGGGAATCCCAGCTATGTGTCCACTCTGCTGCATCATGGACTCACTGTGATTGATGTTTTCTAAAGGATAAAGACACTTACACACGCAACAATTTGACAAATTAGATAAATTAAACGATGTAATTTATTGTCTAATCCAGTCCCACATCCATGTTACCTTACTGTAGCTGCCTGGTGAAGCGCATCCTGTTACTGCAGCATAACTGATTCATTCTGGTTTGATTGATTACTATTGGTTATTGCAGGTCACTGCACTTATCCTCCAAAAGTCCAAACGTATTTTGTCTTTTTAAGTAAAGACAGTTGACAATATAGGCTTACAAGTTTCCTCAAATGCAACCATATATGATGATGAAGATAATGATTAGTAGTAGTAGTGGTAGCATTTGACATTGACAGAGAGACTGAGTGGGCTGGTTATATTTTACACTGACTCGGGTACTAGAGTTTATGTTGTTGATTAATGTGGCTGTTTAATGCTTTCACTTTACTTTGAATGTAGCATCATTAAGCTACATTAAGCAGTCTGTGGACGGTTTCTATGGATTACGTGGGCTTGCTAATAGTAATAAGTTGCAGGCACAGGCGGCACATTACCTGTCTAGAATTTACTTAGCAATGAAAAGCTAAAATGCCTGGTAGCCAAAAGAGATTTGGTGATTTAATCCTTTTCATCACTGTGTAAGATTTCTAACAACTGCAATAAGAAATGTTAGATGAAATAACGTAACCTCAAATTACACTTCAACTCATGCTTTGCCATCACACTCCGGTGCATAACGGTGCACCGGAAGCCGTCAGAAAGCGATTTCTGAAATTTGAACACTCCCTTACACGAGTGTTCCTTTGCAATGTAGTTACATGTTACAAAAACCTCCTGCAGATCTGGGCCAATATTTAATTAATTTAATCAGGCAAATTACATGTAAGTGCTGATAAGGCAAATTCAGAGAGACGAAGAGCAGAATTATGGTATTGAGGCAAACCCTTGCTTCTTCAGGCTGTCCACCCTTTAATAATCCCTATCTCTGGATATACCGTCAATTCATATTCCACCAACCACAGAGAACATTTGAAAAATATCATTCACTTAGAAGAAATGTTCAGATTTCAGTCAGCCTATAACAATCTGACAAATTAGGCACTGACCTTTTAACAGGTTCTATTTCTGACATGGTCACGGTCACAATTTCATCAAGTCTGTATTGACAGTGACTGCTACACTCATACACTCATACAGCTCCAATGCATTAGTCACACAATATGCAAAGCATCCAGTCATTCTACTGGTCAGTCTACACTCGTCACATCTGGTTAGTGTGAAAAATATCCAGCTACATGAACCCACATCAGGTCATTCATTCATTCATTCATTCATTCATTCATTCACATCAGGTCATTCATTCATTCACATCAGGACATTCATTCATTAATTCCACTTGCAGAAAACGTACCAACCTACTCTGCAGTTTACTCACTTTGTATCGCAAAGCTCCATTTACACTTTGCGTCTGTGTCCCATGCACTGCAAAAGGCTCCACATTTCTCTCCCAGTCAAACGCCTTTTAATTTATGCATTAACTTGGATCGGGTCCAGCTTGAAACTTCCAAATGGCATCCAGTCACTGGTGAAAACTCAGATGATACCACAGTAAGTAATTGGATGATGTTAGGAATACCATCAAAAACTATAAACCAGCTGGCAAAAGCAGTTTATCTCTAAATCACTCTTATTTCTCACTTCTCGTCCATCTGGCTTTTACCCATACACTTACATATTACAGTTTTTGATGCCTTTAATAGTAATTTAACAATGTGGATTATGCGGTTTTGACCCCCAAGAGATTGTTTGCAATCATATATTTACATTTACATATATTTGCACCCCACACACACTGGGTATAATGATTACATGTATTCAGACTTAAAAAAGAAAAATGCAGTCCAATTTGACAGATGTTTGCTTGATGTTCAAAGCCTCAGGACATGCAAAGTGGAATTACAGAAAACTGCTCAGTGTAGTGCTGCTCAGTCAAACTTTCATTGTCCAACAACACAATACACACAGCAAAAAGACAAAAGACAACTCATATCTTTGTCATAACTTCATAAAGTTTTTGTCCTCACTGTGTTATTTCTTCAACACCATATTTGTGTGGTATTATATTTCCACACATGAAGACATAATCTTTGTAGCCACAACTGATAGCATGAATCTCATTATATGAAACAGACTTTACACAGGCCTTAGCTCAGGTTTAGTCTTGCAAATTGACACTGCTGTGTACATGCATAATTTCTTCGCACTCCATTGACCAGAGAACCACAACTGTGAAACCCAATACCAGAAATCCAATAGCAAACAAATAAACAATACACTCTTACTTATAATAATAATAGTACTACAATATAATAATTCAAATATAATAATACACTTAGATGTGCCAGCAATAAAAATAGGATCAAACATAACTATTGGTAATTTATATCCTATCTTAAATAATTCAATTAATTAAATATCTTAGAACAACTTAAAATTCCACAGGTGAAGCTGGTGTTATATCCTCATCAATCACAAAATCACAGATGTGTGAGGGGCCGTTCAGGTTTAATGAAGTGGGGTCTCACAGTGTTTGCCCCTTACTTAGCTTCTCCATGCAGAAGGCCACAGCAGCTAGACAGTGATCATGCTCACGTCCTCGACTGTATCCTGCAGGTACTGACATCTATTTTGATCAGTGGTTAAGACTGGAACATACCAAATAGTCTCTGAGGAGAATGAGAATTCACTGAGCTTCCACAGGTAATACTTACGACAGACAAATGACTCCTTTCTGGTTCATTCACTTTCACATAACTTTTAATCCTGCCAGGAGACCTCCTTTGCCCTTGGGTTTTTCTTTGTCCTAATGCAGGAGAGGGGGCGCTGTGCAGAATTCTTGGTCATTCTTGGTGAGTTCATTCATCATGCAAATATGAGGCAGTGTATTACCACAAAGTTCTGGTTGTCCTATCATATATAAGGAATAATAATAATAATAATAATAATAATAATAATAATAATAATAATAATAATAACAATAATAATAATAATAATGATTATTATTATTATTATTATAATTATTATTATTATAAATGTATATATATATATATATATGTGTGGTGTGTGTGTGTGTGTGTGTGTGTGTGTGTGTGTGTGTGTGTGTGTGTGTGTGTGATATATGTAGACTATCACAATGGAATTGGTTGAGCAATCAATATCTGGTGTAATAAGAGAAGTTAAAATAAATAAATAAATAGGTACATACACACTTACCCTTCCACACCCACACTCCTTCACTCAACACACACACATACCTGCACACATACACACATGCCGAGTCGATATCACATTTCCCATGTCCATAACTGTCTAAGTGCAAAGTGATGTGGTGGTTCAGTGTTCAGGAGCCTGATTGCCCAAGAAAAAAAGTGTTTTTCAGACGCTTTGTCCGGCTCTCCAGGAACCTGTATCTTCTGCCAGAGGGCCGGAGGTTGAGGAGACCATGGCTGGGGTGAGATGGATCACCCAGCATTTTCTTTGCCGTATTTAACCCATATGTCCTCCAGGGAGGTCAGGGGGCAGCCGATGTTTTTTTCCCGCTGCCTTAATAACCCCCTGCAGGGCTTTCCTGTCCTTTGCTGAGCAGCCAGCAGAACGCTTTCTATTGTGGAGCGATAGAAAGTCTGCAGCACGTTTACCTCCAGGTGGCATTTCTTTAAGAGTCTTAAAAGTTGCAGGCTCTGCTGAGCCTTGCTGACCACTGCTGATGTGTTGGTAGACCATGTCAGGTTGTCAGCCACATGCAACCCGAGGAACATGCAGGAGGAGACTCTCTCCACACAGACGCTGTCTGTCTGTCTGTCGTGGGACGTGGTCTGCTCTTTTCTTTCTCCACTCCATCACCAGTTCCTTGGTTTTGCTGGTGTTCAGAAGGTAGTTTGCAGAACACCAGGCTGCACGCCTCTGGATCTCCTCCCCATACACTGTCTCTCCACCACCAGAGACAACAGTATGCTGTTGGCCTGGTGGTGGGGGACACAGTCATGTGTGTTCAGAGCATTGAGGAAGGGGCTGTCATGTCTTGTCTGTGTTGTCATGTGACTTCCTGTTTTATTTTGTAACCCTACTCTCCTCACGTTAGGTCACTTCCCACTTCCCTTCATGTGTTTCCCTCTGGTCTGATTGTCATCACCGCCTTGATTGTTTCCACCTGTTCCCCTTACCTTCATGTGTTAAATAGTCTGCGTTCCCTTTGTCTTGTGCCAGTGTGTCTTTGTCCGTTGACCAGATATCACGAGCCTTCTGTTTCCAAGCCATAGTCTTTGCAATCGCAGTACGTAAGTCGATTTATCTCTTTAAGAGTGAGTTTCGTTTGTAATTTTCATAGTTTATGTTTTCTTGACATAGCCTTATCGGCCTGACAGAGGCTTGACACACAGCGCTGGTGGGAGTCGGTACTCCTCCCTTAACACATTGTGAGTGAATGACATTCATTACACCAATGATGCTTATTGTTTCTCAAGTTTTTTGTTTGAAAGGACACACACCTGTAACTCTGCACTGACACTGTCCACATTCACACACACACACAGAGGACACACCTAGTGTGACATGGCACCAAACTACAGTCATGGTTAATATGGTTACATTCAGCTTGCCAATGAAAAGTTACATTTTTGTCTGACATTCAATTTAAGATCAACGGAGGCAGCGTAGAATTGAGATGATCTTAAAAGAAAAACAAACGAGTGCCAACCTAAAAGCAGACAGGTGGACACCCCATGTGGGGACGACACAGCTGTACAGTGAAATGAATTATGGCTGAATTACTGTACATCCAGCTGCTTCTGCTTCCAGGTTCCTGGTGCTGGTCTTTCTGTCTCACTGTCATACGGTGACCTGAACTGAAAAGAGCATCATTGTTGATTTGCCTTTGTCAAAATGTTCGCCATGAAAAGGCCCAGGTGATGATGGGGGGCCAGACAGCAGCAGCAGCAGCAGATAGAGTGCTCGTGGAGGATTTTTTGCCATGACTGCAAAACCATATTACAATGTGGTTGAACAGCCAGGGTTTTTTTTCCCTCATGCTGGACTCAGACTGCATCAGACTGTGACAGTGGCTCGCTGTTTCCTCTTGAGACACTATAAACAGATGTCTTTGACGTAACGGTGAAACTGTTCCTCACACTCTGGTGGTAATTAGTCTTTTTTTAATGTCTGCGACGAAACCAATTCCACGTTTCCCCTTTAAACCGTAAAGATTCAATTAATTGAGTAATCGTTTGAAAGGAACAGGTGCAGCACACACATCAGGTGGTGATTACATGACGTCATGGGCAGCATACGGTCTGTTCCACACAACTGTGGCCGGTGACACATCTGTCTATGGACCAGGCTGTTCCAGGGTTCCGGTGAGGTGGCACTTGATCGTCTCGTTACCGTGGTGTGGAGACAAGGTCACGAGCAGCATGACAAGCGTTTACGTTTCTGTGTAACGCCTTCACCCTCACAGGCTCGTCAACACCATCTTTGCCTTTTCTCTCATTGTCTATTATGTTTTCTTTCCCCTCTTTTAATTAAATGTGAATTTCAAGAGAATTAGACACAGTGTTTGATGGTAGAGAAGAAACGTGCAGGCAAGTAACAAAGGAGGTTGTCTATCAGTTCTCTGCGTTGCTGTCTGTGCTGATTAAGCTGTGGTGGATGTCGGTAACTGCTCAGGAGAAGTGCGTCTGCTGACTTTTTCATTCCCATCTTATCTAATCACTTTTAATCAAATGCAAATGATAAGAGTAGGGAATCTTTAATTCTGAGTAATAGGAACAAAGGGAGAGATAGGAGGAAAGAGAAGAGCTTGTTAGTTACCATCATGGGTTTGGTCTTCAGGCAGGTCCTGAGGGGACGTCTTTTAATCTAGCACCACTTTAGGCAAGAAATAGCCCCAGTCCCCAGCCATCTGAACTGAGGGAAATGAAGCAAAATCAATCAGGCAGAATTCGCTTTAGTGAAAGTTGACAAATTCTTTATCCCGACTCATCTGAAAGCATTTTCTCCCTTGGGATGATGCAATTGTAAAATCCTTTATAGACCTATTAAACTTTTTTTTTTTCATGTACTGCAAATTTTGCACAGAATGTACAATGTTTTGCACAATTGAATACTGAATTATTTCGTCTAGTGCAAAATTGCACATTCTGTACAATGTCGTCTTTTGCGAATTGAATTATTTCATATTCATGGCACAATGTCTTGCACTACGTTTGTTTCTTGCACAGATTCATGTTGCTGTGACAACACATGTCACCACGCTACTTTTATTTTATTTTCATTTTTATTTCCTTTTCTGTCTACAGTGCCAAGCTGAATAATTAATCGACATTGGCAGTAACATCCCTCTCGTTCATTTTATCATAACTCATTTACATATGTTGACATTTCATGGCAGGGATGTGGTTTTCTGAACTCGTTCTGCAGGTCCCAGCATCATGTACTCACAGCATGTAACTGTCTTTAATATCATTAAAAACCTCCTGTTTCTGCTTTATTACATGGCTTCCAGGACAAATACATCTGTCACCGCGCTGAGGCAGAGCCTCTGGCAGTTAGCACAAACTTCAGAGACGTAGATGGCACATAAGTCTTTCTTTATTACTCGTGACTGCATTTGGATATCATTGCAGGGCATCGCCAAAAGTAACACATCTGTTTAAAATTCATAAATTCGCTTTGCTTGTTTACATTATTAGAATGATTTACTTTTACTAGGCGAGTAACCCAGTTTGGCTCAAAAGTAGAATGAGGTTGTCGCTCAGCTTTTCATTCAGCACAGGAAGTGCATCATGCGCTTGATGTGCTGTTCTGTCTGTTATCAGCATTACAAGTGTCCCTGAACTTCTTTTCAATAATTGTGTCAAGTGTTATCGCTCCCTTATGACAAAGTGTTAAACAGTGATTTATTACCATGCATTCTTTTCCGGCTTATCGCTTCGGAAAGTTTGGAAAGTTTGCCACGAGCGAGACGTGTCCATATAGTTCAAGGCCAAGCACACGCAATACGATATACTTATATATTTTGTACATTTATTTAGATCTAATATATAATAATAATATAAAACAAAATTAGTATAGTTTTCCCTCTTAGAGACTTATATTTATACCTTTATATACCTTTATATTTATACCTTTACATGACAGGTCTCATTGTCATGTAAAGGTATTGTGTACCTTCATGGTGTAGCAAAAGACTAGAGATCAAGGATATGCCTCCTTTGATTCCTAACACCACATCATCATCAAATGCAACACAAGTGACAGGTCTATGTGGCTCACACAAAGCATGCAGACGCAGGTATATTTGCAAGAAGCTCCAGACCTCCTCCGTATTCTCATCACACATCCAACTCATCTGCTCCAGTGGAAGTGAAAATGGAAAATGTACATGTTCTGCGTTATCCCAGAAACCAAATTGAGTTAAGTTAGATTTTAATCATTGACACATTTGTTTCAAAACATTTTTTACAGCCTGTGCCTATTTAAATGAAAACTGGAAGAAATCTATTTAAATGAGGCCACAGCAGACCTAATATCTGCTGACGAATAAGCAGCCCAGACTGCTCTACATCACGAGATAAGGGAGGGTATGCTCCCAACAGACCTTGATTAAATCTGATCCACATTAAACTACATTATTTTTAGATTTGTGACAAGTAGCTGAAGATGAAGATGTTTCACGTATATTAGCGAAAGGCATAAGTAGTGAAGATGTGACAGGCTAATCCACACAGAGAAGAGCGTTCCCAGCTCTGTGATCCCAGGAGCCTGATACTGTTCGGGATTTGGAAATGTTGGCAGGTAAAAGGTGTTTACATCATTAAGTGTGTGTGTTTCACAAGTTTCTCCCTCTTTGAGTCGTCATTACAAAATGAGTTCATTCGTTAATGGTAAACTGCAAAACAGTTTCAGTAAATACATCTGTGCAGCACATAGCTCTGTTTTTTTCCCTGTTTTCTTTCCCTCTCTCTCTCTTCTCTCAAGCAACAGTGCAAAAAGATCTGTCCCCCAGAGAGATCTGGTCTCACGTGATTACAATAATGAGATGTGAGGAAAACAAATATTCCATAATGCCCCGCAGAACATGAGCCTTGCACTTTTTTCCAGCTTTAAGAGCTTTTAGAATATTTGCTCATACTCTGCATTTCATATTTGTTTATTTTGCCTTCTGGTGCCACTGGGAATGGTAACTGTTGTTTGTCTGTTTCTGTTTGAGAATTTAGATCCACAATGATATTTTCTTTCCTCCATCCAAGGACAATTATTTAATAGTATGGAGGAGATAATAGTGTTTGCTGGCAGCAAAGGCATGTGTTTGATTGGAGACAAAACTTTTAGCTTTCCTATTAACACTGTTGACTGTAAAGGTCCTTCAAGTGATTTTGACTTGCTATTGTAACAAGTGATGGGCAGCACTGTACAATAGCATGCATTCTGGAGCATGGTGTAAAACCATATGTTATATCAATGCATCACTCAACCCAGACCTTAACCCAAAATGACCAGCAACACCCTGTCACAGTCATGCTTGTCTGCACATCTCCCATTTGTGTCTGTCCCATTTGTCTGTCCAGTGGTCGTCAATGCTGGGCCTGGTGGAGAGGAACCTGGCCTCATTGCAGTATTTACAGTAAGAGAAGCCTGTGGGCCTAATTGGCATGGTCAGAGATAGAGCATATGCACTTTCCAGTGGGATCCCATCTGACAGGGCCACTCACTGATGGCTGCCTGCGTACTCGCCATATGTGGCAGACAGAAGGCCTGTGCTCACACTGCCCTTCAACTAATGAAGCCAAGTCCACCGGCTTATACAGCAGCCTTTCTCAGGACATTATTCAGAATCTGCAGCCAGAGTGTTGACTCTCACAGTGCGAATGCAGAAATTAACATACACAAACCTCTACATACATGCCAAACAGGCCACTCAGGGCGAGGCTGGCCTGACTTACCTTCACCTACATCTAGACAGAAATGTGTCAGCTGTTTTTAGATTTAGATATTTAGATTTATAGTTTTGGTCTATGTTGTGTTTTGTCATATGCGGTATAGTTATGCTTTGTTTTACTGGACATGTCAGTCGAAGAGACAGATAAATAGATTAGTTCATTTCTAGTCCAGAACATGATCCATTATTTAGTCATTCTAGTCTCAATTAACAACAATTAACAGAATTTGACGCAGACATGTTAATTACCATGACTGGACATTAACAAAACAACCATCACCCCTCTCCCCCACATACTCATATACCCACATACTCAGGCGCACATATGTCGACTTTCAGCAGGTAATTGGGTTACAATGTGACAGGAGCAGAAAATAAGGAAAGGGTGAAATTAACAGTGAGGGAGTGTGAATTCAGCCTCCAGCTGGGCAGCTAAATGGACCGGGTCATTCATTAGCATGCAAAGGCCTTGTCTGGACATTTAAGTATATTCATTCCCCAGGCTAATTGTCTCCACGCTGAAAATGCCCACATGCTTCCTGAGTCGATGCCTTTTTAACAGTCGTTGATCTGCCAGTTAGTTTCCTGCAACATGTTGTCAAACAACACAGTAAAAACAGTGCCAGCCACAGGTCAGACGTGTGCACTGCATACTTTTATCATTCTCAGAGCCACAGATGTTGGCACACACATAACAGGTCTGATCACAGGAGCCTCAATCTCGCAATGTAATTCCACTAACCAAGAAGCATCTGTTCTGCTTCTGCTCACAGGAACCTCATGCTGGTGGAAGAGTTTCACAAAGTCACACAGGTCATGCAGCAGCTCTGATGCTGCTGTATTAATAACAGTGGATGGATCAACAGCAGCAAGGCCAAGGGGACAGTTAAATATTAGCTTGGACTGACATTGTGTTGTCTAATTAAAACTTTAATACTTTTCTCCATGCAGTGCCAAACATCTACATGCATTAGCTAGCTAGAGTTGTTCTCTCCATAACAAAGTTGGAAATCTGGCTGCACCAGCACATCAATATATTATGTGAATGGACATTTTAACATTGACTGCATCTTCTCCCACCCACGCCACATCATCAAACCATTGTGCTGAGTGTTGCACAGCGGTCATCAGATACTGTAAATGTCAACGCACCCGGAAGTATCCCTGGGGATTTTCACTCAGCATTATCAAAATGAAGCACAACTCATAAGTAAGAGTAGTGAGGACACTACACAACGGCGAGACTATAAGAGCCGAGACAATAATAAAGTGAAAGTGCAGCATTCCCTGTGAAGTTTTCCTTGCAACTTCTGCCTCTTCTGAGTCGTATCCATTTCAAATACACCTCAAGTCACAAAGTAAATAGATTGTGAGTTTCCATGCTGTTTTACTTCTTTTATGCTCGGAGCAAAATGTGAAAGTTTCTGCCTCTGTTTTCCCCTGAAGACCCTGGCTGACCCAATTTACCTCATCCTGTGCACCTTGAGGGTGTTAATGGGATTGGAAATATTTACAGTAGTCTGTTTAGAATCAATCTGATATTACTAAGTAATGAGTCTTTAATAAATAATGAGGATCGTATTAAGCAATATGCTCGTATGCATGGAAGCAACCTTGTGAAAGCCCTCAGAAGCTTACAGTGTAGCGTGGGTGTGGATCTCTGCTGTTGAAATGAGCTTAGCGATACAGCCTCATTTCAAAACACTAACTACTGAGCTTATGTAGTGACATTTGTCACAACAACAACAAAATCAACGTTCTATCAGCCACACGGTATTTCAAATTGTGACATTTTTATTTAATATCTTTTTATCTATTTAGCTATTTTATAACTTTTTTTTGCTTTTTGTAAGACCACTGGAAGGAACATGCACAATTTCAATGACAATAAAGGGCTTCTATTCTATTGTATTCTATTCTGTTCTATAAAACACAAAATGTTTTGGTTTTAATGAGACAGTAAAATGATGGTTAGAATTTCATGTAGTCATCATCCTAACACCCATTTGACTGGAAAACCTGTTGATAATGTATAGTATACATATACTAATAATTTTGTACAGACATAGTAGGAAAGACAAGTATATTACAGTAAGTATGTCACAAGGCCACCAGAGTCTCCTGGACTGGAGTGTTTGTGGTACTGTGAATGTCTTTTCCGAGTTTAGGTTCGCTAGACTAAGCTTAGCTTACTAGTCAGTACTATCAAACTGCAGGTCTTCTACCAAACTGGATAACACTGTTCTTACTCAGGTGATCACAGCCAATGTCTGTCTTCTGTCCTTACTGTTCCCTCTCGTCCTTTCATAAATGTTACGTTGATACTTGTGTACATTGCTCAACAGACAGTTCATTAATAAGCCTGTGTATTGATTGCAATGCTTGTTTTCATTCTGCAGGTGATTTTGATGCTGACCAAACTATTTGACTTCAACCTGAACAGCGTGACTGAGAGTTCATTATGGAGGTAAGCCCATCACACGACGTGAGCTCATGACATTTCTAGAAAAGCCTCAAGCAGCTAGGAGCATGTCACAAGAAATTGGTCAGAGGGGATTGTTGGAGTTAGTTCTATACATTTCTCATATTTTTAATCCTGTTCTGCTGCCAGCTCTGCTCTGGAGTTTAAAAATATACACACACTGGACTCATAGTGTGAATTAAAGAAACAGTCAGTGAAAGCTTCACGAAGAGGCATCAGTCAAAGACAGATCTTTCAAATAACTGAACTGCCCTTGATTGGTTTTAATGTCTGTGGGCAACGAAAAGCCCTCACATGAAAGTCACTAATCAACACCACGGGAGCTGGGAGCGTTATCCAGCAAATTACCTTGACCGGCCTTGAACACGGCGTAGCCTTGCTTGGACTGTCAGCCTCGTTTCTGACCCGATTCTGATGTAATTCTTGTAGATGCCTGCCAGGAACGAATGTGGCTGCTTTAGTGCGTCAGAAAAAATGAAACTCTTTACCAAAGAGGATCCAAAAAAGCAGTCATCACTGTGAAATATATATTTTTATCATTATTGCTGCCAATTAACTGTATAACTAAAGGGATGAGAAGCTATGTCGAGGAAAGACCTCAGAGGAGGGAACAGGGGTGAAAAAAGATTAACTGCGTAAAAATGAAAGTAAACAAAGAATGCTTTAAGGACTGATGAGCCGCATGAATTTAAACTCAATGCCCAACCTAAATAGATATTTTTTATGCACCGCAGGTAATAACTGGCAGTAGATTTACACACCATATAAAACAAATAGTCAAAAAAATAGCTATATTGGCAAGTTAAAAGTTTACAAAGAAGAAGGACATCCTGGGTTTTAGTGTTTCAGTAAGTATAAGTGCAATTAAGAGTTATACCACCAACAATATAGTGCGTGGAGCAGTGGCAAAACATTGGCTTTCAGTCTACTTTTTTCTCCTGACTTGTTTTAAAGTGCCAAAGATCCAAACTGGTTTGCTGAGCCCCATATTTGCCAGGCTCATTTGATACATCTGACCTGTCAGCCTGTGTCCTAATTTTGTACATACACTACCCTGCACGATAGATTGCTTATTCAAGGTGAAGAAGATGGACAAAAGAAACGATCATTGTCCCCAGACTGGTGCTCAAAGAGACAAGCAAATGTAGCAGCGGAATCTGACAACATAAGCAAAAACACCTGAGTAGGCGGACTGAGGTTGTGATAAAGTTGCGGTACATTATTATCACGTAACTCTCCCTGTATTACACTTTGCACTGTGTTAATTCTTCCAAAATAACTGTGGGCATCGTAACTTGAACCGTCGCCCAGGGTCTCTTAAATCCTGTCCAGCTCTCGCTGCACCTCCTTCTCACTGTCAAATGGTCAGTCACAAACCATCAGTCACATTTAGTGGCTGCACTTTGCATACTCCGCTAACACACATGAGAGTTGTATCGCTATTTTTAACTCACTCTCAGCGACAAAGTGAGGTGACTGAGTGGATTTCAACTTCACACAACTTTCAAAAACTATCTCCATTTCAAAACTGACTTCAAATCACACTAGTGCAATTCAGGTCAATTTGTCTTTGAGAACCAGGGTCTAAAGGAGACAGATTCGAGAGGAGTCTTTAAATCGTAGTGGCGGAGAGACTTCAAACAGGAGGTGTAGTAAAAATGGATTTGGTCTCGTTGCTACCTGCTGCCTTCTGTCATAACAAACGCACAGCTGCATTTATATGACTTATTATAATAATAGAACCATTCGCGAAGTCTGTATCAATACTGCATCAGCCAGTTGTTTGCTAAAACTACACCATCACAGTCAACTTACACGCATGCACATTCATGTTATTCTAGTCCGTGTAATTCTAGTCAAAGTCACCCTGAAAGGTAATTTAAATATTGTCAGATTTGTTTTTTTTTTATAAAGAAAACTTTATTGGTTTTCAGAGCAGTGTACTGCCATGCAAGGCATCTGGGGAGTAATCAGGGGTTAAGGTCCTACAGTGGTTTGAGCCACAGCCCTATTGGTATCAAGCTCAACATATTAACTACCTACACCACCACTCAACATATTAACTCAACATATTAACTACCTACACCACCACTCCCATAAGACATCATCGCCCGAACAGGGACTTGAACCCTGGACCCTCAGATTAAAAGTCTGATGCTCTACCGACTGAGCTATCCGGGCTCTGAGGACAGCGTCCCTGGTGTCTCTTCTCGTCTGTCTCTCATGGAGTAGGAATGTAGCAGGTTCATGGCAACAACACATGGTTTCACATAGAGGCTGCCTCAAGGTTGAAGGTCTCACCCACTGCTGTGCTAAATGTACCATTATATGACTGCATTTACTCCATAGAGGGCGGTGTGAGGGGATTGCTCTGTGTCTCTGATGATAGTGCAGCATTACCGTACTAACGGTGCACCCACTCCTGACATTCCACGCACGTAGAAATCTGACTGACGCTTTAAGAAAACAGAGCTCCGAGTAATGGATGGATGATTAAAAGTGCATATGGATACCCAGACAGGCTGACAGGAAGACAGATGAGGGAACAGATGATAAGCATTTTGAGAGAGTGAAGGGGATAATGAGAGTGCAGAGCATTAGTGGGCAATTTACAACCAGGAGGACAGCAAAGCAACAGATGACTGCTTTTAAGATAGCCAGAGACAAATCTCTCCGCACTGAGGGTCTGAGGGTAAACTGCCTGCTGTGCTACCTAATACCAGCATCAGCCAACAACGCGAAACCTTTCTACCCACCTTTTGGACCATGTGATTTGTTTGAGTCATACAACCTCATTCAGCTCTGCCAGCTTGAAAGAGTAAACCTTTTTTTTCATTGCACAAATTATGTCTCTGCTTTTAACTCATCACACTCATGAGTAGAGCACACACACACATAGCATGCACATGTGGAGCAGTGTGCAGCCATGCAAGGCACCTGGGGAGTAATTGGGGGTTAAGGGCCTTACTCAAGGGCCCACAATGGTGCCGAACGTGGTTTGGATCGGCGACTTCTCTGTGCTCTCAGTCTCATGCTCACCTGTCTAGCCACTTGGCCACCACTTTCCCAGTACTATGATTTGAGCCATATACAGATTTATAAGAATCAGCCTGGAAGCACCAACTAATGCCAAATCTAGACCGGAACCTCACCCGAGACCAGAGTCTATATTTCTTGCATTACGTTTTTCACTGTTGACCATTAACTTGCCAGGTTATTGCGTCATGAGCGCTGGTATTTTTGATGGTCATTTTAGAAATGGTAGCGGACACATAATTTAACTTAAAAAAAACAGATATACTAGAATAGTTCCTAATTTTAAAATGATCTATCAGTCTCTCATCTTCAACCTTTATTGTCCAAAAAAATCTTCTTTAACTCTTCATAGGTCACTAACTGAAATAATCTGAGATTCAAAGTTTCCTCCAATGTTGTTACTGGAGGACATAACAAGACTTTAGTGTAGGGACATTTAAAAAAAAAAAATCATGTTAAAAATAAATGTCAATGAAGTTATCATATTTGGTTCCTTGCCCATAAGCAGTAACAAAAATTCCAAGAAGTGTACATATAAAAAAATACAAAAAAGCACATATATGGTGAAAGGAGCATGTATTTTAGAACATTCCAACATACACATTATAACCTTTTAAATTTGACCAGTTTGGAAAGAGTTTCGAAAACATTTATGTCGTTCCACTTTGTTTGCGTGGCCTCATTACTTGACAAACCAAAAACATTTGCTGATCTGCCACGATATTAAAACCACTTAATGGTCTTTAAGTTTTGGCTGATCAGTGTAAGGGAGAAGAGCTGAGCATCGACTCCGTGTCAAAGCACCAGTCAGTTCCACATAACCTCAGAGGACCATCAGAGTCTGATATAAATAGCTTTATTGCCCACAGCTTTATTAAAAAATGAGTCTACAGACTTTCTTATTAATGCTCCAGTTCTCGGCAGGCACCTGAAGTATCTACAGTTACACGCTATAGAAATATCTGGAAATATTTGTGTCACGTACCTGGGCTGTCCCCTCAGTTTGCTGATTAAGCACACACACATACAGTAATAACAGATAACAATGATTTTCATGTTTTAGACTGTGGGGTTAAAGGCCTTGCATAAACCGATCTGTTTTGCTATTATTTAGCTCACACAACACACTTGCTTCTCTCATTATAGATTACCTATGTTTTAATCAGGTTGTGATTCATTTGTCTGTCTTTAATTCTTCTTTTAACCACAGTGTGGTTTCGTGTGACTGATGGAAAGGCGTTGTAGATGTGGAAGGGAGGTAAACAGGGAGGGTGAGACAGGTTAGAGTAACGTGCCATTCAGCAGATATACTGTCACAGCATTACTGGTGGTTTATAGAGTTCATCATTTGTCTCTCAGGGCTGCTGGTATTTTCTTTCTTTCAACTATCGCAACATGTGTGAAAATGTTTTCCCCCAAACTGCGCAGTGACAATGGGAAAAGCTGTGTTGTGGCTGCCTGTCCAACACATTCTTATTCCCAACTCATCAAAACTGCAGCTTGGTCAGTGCAGGGGTGTTTGATAGATATGAGGCCATGGCACTGTCAAGTTAGCAGCAACACATTTCATTACGTCCGAGTGGACTAAACTGGCAAATAATAGAGCAGGAGATGAGCTGATTAGAAACAGGTGAGCCTCACCTGCTGCCAATTGAGAAGCATACCACGCCCACTGCCACGCCCCCGCCACGCCCCCGCCACGCCCCCTGTCATACATATGCTCTGGAAGACAAACAGAAAGGGGGCAAGGGGGAGAACACCAAACTCTGCAACACAAAATAGGACCATAACTTCAACCTGACACTTGATGTGAATTAAAAAATAACTCACCGGCTCCTAAAACAAATGATGACATGACAGTGGCCCAATCAATAGCGCAATGTAATTGTTCAATGGTCCTAGGTAGCATTGATATTAACATCCCTCCACCCACCCACTGATTACACTTCACAGGGCCAGGACACCTGAGACCAATTATACATTAATGATTAATATGTGGGGATTCTAAGGCCTCAAAGCATAAAGCTCTCAGGAAACTGACAACTGTCTGCCTGGATCCAGCAGCTATGTGGACAGAGGGTGGGACTGAGAGAGGAAAACAATCGTTGGTGTGAGTAATTGCTTTATTTGAAGTTGTAAAAGACACTCTGGGACATTTTTGTTTTTTCAGAGTTACATGCTTTGGGCATTTTTTCAGTGTTCACGTGAACTGATGACAACTGTTTGAATTAGCCTCAGGCTGTGTGAAGTATATTACACCTGACAGCTTAGATAAGTTATCAAAACTTTTTGAGACAGTCTCAAGTGCTCCATTTTTCCAGAACACAAATTTCACATTAGCATCTGAACCAGCCTTTAAATATTTCAGCACTCATTTGAAGATAGTGTTAAATTTTACTGCTTAAAGTGGGTTTGTCATTATTTTCTATGTAAGTGCAGTTTAAGAAATTATGAGGTGACCGCTCACCAGCCATGTCAGACAAATATCAAAAAATAGATTTGTTTTTTGAGAAACTTGAAAAAAAAATAGGAAATGTCCTTTTAAGTTAAAGTTAAATTATCTTTAACCTCAATAGACTTAAAATATCAAAGTCAAAAATCACAACTCTCTTTTTATTCAAAAAATGAACTATTTCCTCCACAAATTAAAATAAACAGTTACAGAAAATAAACAATCCCAGATAATAAACAGTCACAGATGTGTTAGACAGACCTGTCTGTCAAATGATAAGATTGTTCTGATAAAACTTAAATCCTATGGGCCCAAAGAAAACGAATGGCTGGCACTTAAAATAACAGATTGGTCAGATACCCAGTTCAACAATGCAGGCCTGAATGTAGCTTGTGTACGTTGTAGCCTACCACAGAAGGACTGAGAGCAGACACACACTGATGACACTCCCGGCACAGTCCCCAGTCGTTAATTTCTTAATTAACAATTCACTTATTTATTTATTTATGTACTATTTATAACATACCAACTTACTTTATTAATAAGCTTCACCCGGGTTACATGTCAATGTAGCAGCTACACAGTCCAGTGACTGTGATGGTGTGGCCCCTTGTCATCCCACTGGGCTTCATGTTGCAACAGTGATCAACAAAGGACTTAATTAAATGAGTGCTCTTTCCCCTCACAACCTGAATGTTCGAGAAGGGACTTTTAATTGCAACAAGTAATCAGCGAAGCTTTCGTCCAACCTTTCTGATTGCATTGCAGGTCTACTGACTACGGGGCAACATACCAGAAGCTGAATGACAAAGTCGGAGCAAAGACAATACTCAGCTACTTGTACGTGAGCCCTAACAACAAGAGAAAGGTAACATTCTTCTTTTATTCTTCTTTTATTAGCATATGTATGTATCTCGCTGCAAAGTGTGGAAAGTCAATGCAGGAAGGCATACTGATGCTGTCTGACTCATCATTCTCTGTTTGATGTCAGTAAGATGCAGTGAAAAGCAGTTTTTGCTGGCAGCAAAAGAGACATTCTCCTTTGGTTAAAATGCATTCCCTCACTATTTTTGTTTTCTTTTCGCTGTTTTTTTTTTTTTTTAGCTGTCATATAATACATCCCATCCTAGCCCATACACACTTTAATGTGCAGTGGTATGTTGGTGGGTGGGTCCAGAAACAGAGAGGCTGGGATCTGAGAGATCTTTAATTTGTAAATCGGAGTGATGAAGAATTTTCAATGTCATTGAATTTGTGCCTGGGATTTTAGTGCAACATTTTAGACAAGAGGCACCTTTTTTTTAAAAAAAATATTTTCATATGTCACTTTTATCATTTAACACTGACAACACAATGGCTTCACTCAAATGACTAGTGTCATTTAGAATAATAATAATAATGATAATAATAATAATAATAATAATAATAATAATAATTAAAAGGCGTGTGTGCTGAGTGTGAATTATGAATAATGCTCCTTCCTGAAAATGAATATTTTGGATGTAATTATATGGGGCCAGTTATGTTTTTGTCAGAGGTTCTTTCAGCTTGTTTGGACCTGCTTAAGGTTATGGAGGCCAGGTTTTCCATGCAGGCTTTAAACACATTAGAGGCAGCATATCAGCAAATGGTGCATGGTAACAACGTTTTCTTCTTTGCTCAGGTTCATTTGGACCAATTTATTTAGGTTCCATTATGGCTAAGGTCCATTAAGGGCTTTGAGAATTTGTCATTGTCGTCTTGGCCATCTTCCATTTTGGGCTAATGTGTGACTGTTGTGGGTCCAAAGATTTTTACCTGACACAAATAAATGACCTTTTCTAATGGAGGTCAGTGCACCTGGAGAGAGTAACAACATATAATAAACTCCTGCAGTAGTAACATAGAATAATAAATAACAGCTAAATCGGATGACTCTTGTATGTTAGTGCTTAATATTGTTATGGATAAGGAACTACTGTAAAAGCTCTGCAGTGTCATTGTTTGGGGGGGGGGGGTAAGCTGATGACATCATGATAAGTCAGTCCCAGTGAACTGCGTGAGAGTAAGAGTGCAGCAGATGTAGGTACAAAAGAACTTCTAAGCCATTGCTTGTAGCTTGGATTAACAATGCGTGTTCTGTGAGGAGGTTCTGAGGCTTTTCTAATGAGGCAGCTCTGCAGATTAGAAAATTGGAAAGCACATGAGTGACGGAGTCCAACAACACCAGGCCTCTGCTTAAACTCACAAAGCTGCAAGAAGAAAATTCTTAATAGACTGTTAATATGTTTCCACACACACAGGGACACGCTCTCTCTAATACACACAGGGATACAATACTGCTACTTTCACACTGTCTTGAATGCAAATGTTTGTCTCACATGTTCACACGCCGTCTCTGGGTCTTATTTCTCATTGAGATTCATTGTATTCTCATACTGCCACAGTATGTGATGATTTAGAAAAAAAGACAAAACGTCCCTGAGGTTAAATTAATTACATTAAAAAAAAAAAACATCACAATAACACAACCTGTCAGGGAGATGAAAAAAGCTTTTTTATTCTCGTGTCATTTACCAGAGACTGAAGGGTCAGGGTCAGTGTTATATTCACAGGTTTGCTGAACTGTGCTTGTCAAGCTGAGTGTAAATATAGTTACTCAGCTGGGATTTCAAAGTTTGCATTTTCTATCAGATTTATTGGGGCGACAGCATTTCAGCTTGTAAATACGCTGTGCTCTTTCCTGCTTCAGCACACAGCTGATTTGCTGTTAAATAATCCTGACGCGCCTGAAGACCAAGCAGAAAAGGTTCAGAAGTTCCTTCCCTTTCTCCAGACTCTGTTATGTTGCAGATTAAAGACAAGATCTTTTTTTTTTTTGATAATTCAAGATAAAAATCTACATTTTATAAGGTTATTCACAAAATTTGCTTTGACACTTTAAACTGGGGCCATGCGGATTGTTCCGTTATTCCTGACCCGTGTTTAAAAATAACTGGAGTCAACCTGTCACAAAGATACACACCTGTCTCACCTGTAAAGAACCACATCTTACTCTGCATGCCAGTACAAGGACCAACACATGAAGCTCAAGACACTCTCTGTAGGGCTCAGCGATAAAACTGTGACAAGGTGTAGGTCAGAGGTATGACATCATTTCTAAAGCTTCGAGTGTTCCCGGGAGCATAATAATCCTAGGAATTGTGCAACTGGAGAAGTTTAGAAGCAGTAGAACTTTTCATGGCGGACATGGCGGTGCAGCCAGACTGAATGACCAGTGGGTCAGGCAGGTGACCCAGAACACAGAGCTCAGGAGTCCACTGCAGACATGGAGGAACCAGCTGGGTGGGAGATCATAGCAGAAACACTTGATGCCTTGATGAAAGAACTAGGAGTAAAAGCCATGTATGGACTCTGCCTGCTGCCATCAGTGGAATATGAGTTTGCTATATTACATACATCTCTCTGTTATATTATATACAACATTAGAATGCCTTCAACCATCTGGGCTTTCAAGTTCGAGCAAAACCAAAATGAATTCAGTAAACAGTTTGTTGAACAGAATGTTTGAACTGTGGTGCGAACATGAAAATGTACAGTGTGTCACTCGTGCGGATGATGAAGTGTGCGACCTAAATTTAATGGCAACACATCCAGTAGGTGTTTTCGCCCTTCGTCTTACACTGAGGGTGTTAGACCGACAGATGGATGCACGTTGCACAGGCACGGCTCCGCACGCCGCTCGTGTAGTTAAATTTAAAACCGAGGACTGGAAGAATCTATGAGGAGAGAAACAGATTCTGGAAGCAAACATGGAGGAACTTTCTCCGGCTTTAACACTCGCAGGCAAACAAAGTCTGTCCTTCCCTCCCACGTGCAGTTATTTCCAAGCAAACAGGCGTTCCAGTGAAGGAGGATAGGACCATGTGTCATGTGTCATGTGACCACTGCTGGTGGCAGACAAAAGCCCCTCTCTTCACATGGTAGTGTAGGTAAATCAGGCCTCTGTGGCTGCAGGCCTTACAGAGGACACGCGGAGGGAGAGAGAACCAGCACAAAGGGGAAAAGAGAGAAACTGTGTAGGAGGGGGGGCAAAAGCATGACAGAGCACTGGGTGGGTGGCCTGGAGGTCATTGATGGCCAAAACAGACTGACAACACAGCAATTACATCCATTTTCATGCGGTGGCGTCACACTGGGCCTGCACATTAGAAACAGGTCTCAAATACAGGTTAGGGGAAACAGTGTGAGGTTTTAGCCTCAGGTTTTGTGTGAGAGCAGATTATTGCAGTAAATGGGTTTGGATGGTGAGTGCCGATGACAAAAAGCTCTCACAGATTGCTGTCTCCCACAAACTGTTATGGGCTCTAACGGTTTGAAAACAAAGAGAGGTTTTCCAAGGGAAGCACAGAATTGAAAAGTGGATTCAGCCTGTGCTTCTTTACACTCTGTCTCTGTCTTTCCCTCCTCATCAACGCAGTGACCAAAGCAACAATCGCCAGGCTTAAGTGTGTACACAGCACAGGCCTCACTTCAATTCTGTGTGTGTGTCAGTGTGCGCCACGTTTTGCTGTGGTGGGTGGAATATGAATTCACCCCAGATGAGACCTCTCCCACCGACATGCATCCAACGCTCTTTGTTCATCATCTCGCTTTTAAAAACAACCTCATACACAAAAGTGAACTACAACTTTACTTCAAAGAGTCAGTAACAAAATTGTCAGGAATAAAAGAAGAGGGACAGGGTCCAAAGGCAGGCAAAAACAATGATATACTATCAACACTACTTCCTGCTTGATATTTGATTGTGCACTTTTGTTTGGGCATAATGTGATTTGTTTTATTCGCTCGTTCATTTCTCACATGACACCTGACATACATTATTCATTCATGATACCATCTTCGGTTCTTGTGTGCATATTGTTATGGTGTATATAATGTAGTGCATTTAGAAATGTGATTATGAATAAATGCCTAACCCTATCAACATGTTGATTTGTGTTATAATAAAAAATAAATAACATAATAATATAAATATGTCATGTTTGGGACAGTAACATGTTATGGAGCTTGGTCCTAGTGCTTGACGTGTCTCTGTTTACTGTAGCGTGACATTGTTTTTGGATGGTAGAAACTGTTGGGGACCAAAACAACCCTTTACAAAAGTGCGGGGGACATGTCCCCCATGTCCACCCACCAATTTGTAAAGGTAGAGCAATGCTAGAGATATTAGCAGATAATTGGGGAGATGGACATAATCAGGAAATGAATGCGGGTAGTTGTGTCATTGTTTTAAAAAGTTTAGTCTTAGCCTGACTAAACTATGTGAGAGCCTCAGACTGAAACAGTAGCCTTTACACACGTGGCTGTTTTAGCTAAAACTCTGGTGTAGTGTGGTGGTGGTATCTGCAGCAGATACCACGCGTTTACAACAAAATAGCAACAGCATTTATTTGATCCAAAAATGAGACGATTAGATAATTATACCTACAATGTTTATTAAACATAAATAGGCTGTATTACAGCATCTTATGACGATTCCCAACATATGTTCTTCTTTTCTTCAGCTTCGACAGCATCATGAACAGTATTTTCACACATACCAGTTGTAAAAGCCTTTCAATAATTAATGTGTTGCTTGGGATTTAATTGTCCAGCACCACAAGCATCTTTGCATAAATGCAATCGGATTGGCTGATGCTGTTTGAAAAGCTGAACTTTTCTTCTGCCTCGAGCAACACGTGGAACAGACCCACCGTACAGGTCTGCAGCACATGATGGTACTCCACTGGCACACGGGTGAATAAACTGCACCGCACACAGGAGCTCTCTGTTGCTGTGAAGAACTTATTATAGCTCTGCACTGAATGGAAACCTTTTGAATTGATGGAAAGCCTTCAGACCCCTGCCAACAACATTAATCAATCACCACAGCCCGAGCAGACACAAATTACAAAGGCCAGACCTCTGTCAAAATTTGAACGTCAGCCTGGAAGTTAGAATGGCATGAATTTGGGAGTCGTGTTCGGGCAACAAAACAGCAAAGACAAGACGTATTTTATATTATGTTATGACATGAGCCACTTGCTGGCAACCTGGTGGGTATTAAAGAATAGCATATTATGAAAAATCTTGGCAATGCAAATCAGAAATTAGCAAGTGATGGAAGAAAAATATAGTAAACAACAAAGTACCAGATGATTGAGAAAATTAAACATTTCTGTCACATTTATTTATCACTTTTAATGAGTGGAAGATGGTTTCTTGGTGTTTGATACCAGGTTACAGGTTTTCTGGCTAAGTCGTGTAAGAACTACAGGATCATGTCGATCATTTTAAAAAAATATTCGATGATGCTGTGAACTGTGATTGCAGATCTACTTCCTCTGAGGTTCTGTTGACTTCCTGTGTTTCTGCTGAGTTCCTGAGCTGAGTGGAGCACACGCTGGGGATGTGGTCTGCTTTGATTGAGTAGAGCTAAAGTTTTTGTTCTACTTAAAGTTGTAATCCTCTAGATTTCAGAGCGGGTTGCATCATATCGGTTCAAATTTAGGTCAGAAAGAATAAAACTGCGTGCGGTTTCCTGTATCCGTGGTTGTAAATCAACCTTCTAAACGTGTGACAGTGGTTATAAAAGCTGTCAATGATTTCAGTTTTGAGGTTACATAAAGACCTCTGTGGAAATCTCACTACACAACTGATGTAGCAGTTGTGACTGGAACAAGTGTCTTGTCCATTTGTCTCTTTTCATGACTGGATGAAGACAATTTACTCACAATTTACTATCTTCCTGACTACCAGTAGTGGTCAGGAGGATAGAACGCCATGTTCCTTGTTGAGAAAGTGAAAGGTACCGACTCCCCACTCCTTCACTGAAAAGCCCTAAATGTCTTCTTAGGAGGAGAAGGGGAGCTAATTCAGTCGTATGTACTTGGTGAGAGATATTCAGGTTTACAAATGTCCTCCACAGAGGACACGTTTGAACTACTGGTCAGGAGGCTAATGCCATGTGCATCATGTCATTGTCTCATGTCTCTTTGTCTACTGGCTTTTTGAGGACACACACTGCAGAGCCAAATGAAACTTTGCGAATCAGCCACACTTTGTCTGCTGGAACACCACACACAAACTGGTGGGAACGCAGTCTAGTGGATGATGTTTTTTTTTTGTGGTGGGTTGTTGGATGCTGGGCGGGAACGCAACATCTGTCAGCCCTAAGGCATCGTCTCCAAACGGCTGGGACTAGCAAAGAGACGCGTGCACTGCACCCGCCAGGAGACACACAACGGCAGAAGAAGAGGTACAGGCTGAAAGACACAAACAGACTTGGACGAAGAGACGAAGACAGGTTGAACTGCAGAGGGAGTGACCTGGACTTGTAAAGACGGTCTTGGTAAATCTCAGTGAACGGTGGGATTTCATCAGTGTTTGCCTTTACATCAGCCACTTTCTCAGCATGGGGGTGGGGTCCAGTAAGTTCAGTGCTCTCACTGCCTGGATCAGGGACATGAATTCTCCCGCAACAGCATCACATCATGCTAATGGATACAGAATGGAAGTATCCACTACATGGCATGTGTTGTGTTATTTATTAATGATCCCGATGAAGAATTTATCTTCTCAGATGTTCAAGATAGATCGAGATGTCTGAAGTGGGAATACCGCTGGTTAATGATCTAAACTTAACTTGTTTGTCTTCGCTGTGTTCACTCATCTCTAATGAATCTGTAGCCCTTTGTTTTCACATACAGCCTATACACGTTGCAACCTGTGTACCACCATGAGGGCCAGCTGGATGGAAAGCCAATTATTTTTAAAGGCGGAAACTGACACGTTACGGTTTGTCAAGCCTGGCAGGGGTCTGGGTGAGCTAAAATGTCAGGCGGTGCTCAATTAGTCGGAGCATAAAGGCCTCAGATGAAGAGGAGGGAGCTCCGTTTAATAAGTCGGACCAAACGGCTGAAAGCATCTGGCCGATGCAGTGGACGAGGCAGCAGCAGGAGAAGGAAGAAATATGGATACATGTATCAGCTTGCGTTGCTTTCATGTCCTGCACATACCTCGATTTGATAGCTTGTGTTTGTCATGAATATTCATGGAAGGGAAAAGTGAGAGTGATATAATTTTCCATGTGCTGCCATTGCAGACAGTTTGCTGAGTTTGCATGCTTCCATGTGAATTTACCAATGCCCATATAGTACTGGGCTACAGTAAAATCATTAGCAATACTGTCCGTTCCCATTAACCTTAGAATTGTTAAACATTTTATTAAGTAAACAGAGTTGCCGTGACAACGTAACAATGACAAACTATCCCCATCATGCTGTATTTATTACACTTTATTACAAGGCTTACATGGAAATATTTTATATGTTGAATTATTTTTTAAGTCATCCTAGCTGTCAACATACTAACAAGAGAAAGCCAGGCTAATCTGGAATAACTGTCTGCTCACATTTAACATAGGAATGGATAATTGTTAAGTTAACTCACTCCGTTTTGCAGCATGTAAGAATAAAATACACACATATACGCTGACATTTCTAATTTACAGAAGTATCTCTCTGTTAGTCAGACCCTTTGCTGTGGCTCTCTGTGTTATGGTGATCCATCCTGTTTACCTACCCATCAACTGGACATCGTTTTAAAAGATCTGATAATTCACTTTGCATGTCAGGACAAAGATGAGGCGATGGAGTTTTGGAAAGTCTCCGGGGGCCTCTGTGGCAAAATCTTTCATTGGACATCAAGGAGAGATCCGGGAAGCTCGCAACTAATTTCAACTGCACAATCATGGGCTCCCTCTCAGTGATCTAGTCCTAACTCAAAGCTGAATGTTGGCCTAATATGCAATAATCCAAATAGAGTTCAATTCCTCTCAGAACCAGATGTGCTTGCACCGTGATGGATCGATGATTACAGGGGCAGATTTATCAGGCAGTACGAGAGTAGAAGGTGAGTGAGAGGCCGCAACCAAACAAGCATATAGAGTTTACATGCATTATGCACCTCCCAGTGTACATTATGGATATCTTGATAATGCTCAAGAAGATAAACAATGAAATACTGTGCCACTTACATTACACCATTTCTTGCTCAAAAGTGCCACGAGTTTTTACTGACTGGCTCACTGCAGTAGTATTGCACCAAACACTTAGACCACAACTCCTTTTAAGACCAGGACACCCATTAGTGCTCAGATGGTCACAAGTGCTTTTACCATTTAAACAACGTGGAAGAGAAACATTTAGAAAAAGAAAAAGGTTTTCAGTTCATTGTGTTCGTGGAAAGTTGCTGTCTGAGTGAGTGTGTATCATGTACTGGCAACACTGTGATCTCTGCTTAGTACTCCCTGAGTCATGGCTGTATCCCTTATCAGCAACAAACACATCCACTGCAAGCCCTGTGTTCAGTTCAGTCGCACTTAAGAAAAATATTTAAAGGTGGGTAAAGTGGGGAATATGACCATAGGTTAATGTGGTCTGATCAACTGTTGCCATGGAGCTATGAGCACATGAAAACTATGGCTGAGCTATAAATCTTTTCTGCAGGATTGCTGTTGATCCCTCACACCACCTTTACATCAAAGCAGAGGTTTATTTAGATCTAAGAACAATAGACTGGATTAGAGTTAGGAGGATAAGATGTTCTGCATAATAATTTCAGGGAACTTTCTTTGGTAGAACTTTTGTAAAAAGAAACTAAAGAAAAGCCAACATGAAATGTTGGCTCCAAACAGCCAATGCACTTAATGTGCTGATATTAGCTGCGAGCGAACACTCGGTGTGAATTTGTGTTCAGCTCAGACTCTGATTGAACCCAGTCATCACCAAAACTTCAGTGTTGTATTATCTCCATCCACTCTCTCCCACATTTTCCTCTCATAGACTCAGAAAACCCAAAATGTCCACTCCAGTTGAAACATGTTGAAACACTTGACCTAACACACTAACTTGTGCATAAGCACACCCTTACACTAATGTTCCCTGCAACTGTGAACCCACAAAAAATTTGTTTTGCCCGAAATCTGTAGGTTCTTTGCTCCTGATTAACAAGGGTCCAAATTCACACAGCCATTGTTGTCAGTTCCTTGTATAACACACATTTGGTTGGTTCTTTTTCCTTTACTGGACATACTGTTGAAGAGTTTCTGTCCAGTATATTACAAGACATGTTTTTCTCACTCCACTAGACTTAGACCATTGAGGCAATTTTTTTGTTTAATGTGCAGAATTCTTGAGATGTTCAACTTTGTAACAGGCATGTGTTTTGTTATTAGGTGCTTTAATGCTTTTTTCCAAAGTCAGAACAGTGGTGAACCACCGCTTGTCTCCATCCTAAGAGTGTGACAGTCCAAAATCACTCACTCGTTCCCTACTCCCTACTCCCTACATAGGGAAATAAATGTAGTGCACTATATAGTGAGCTCAACAGAAAAATCTTTCGGACACTTTCGGACACTACTCTCCGTGTCGGTAATTACGTCATCGCTGTCTCACAATTAAAACGTACCACATTATTGTCGTCTCACAAAATACTTGTTTGTTTACCACTGCATTTTTATTAGATTAGAGGCTTTTGATTACTTTCCTGTACTTTTTTTTCGTATTTTGTTATATTTTATAATATTTATGTATATTTCCCTCCCGTCCGTCCGCTATTTTCCCTTCCGCGCAGCCCAGAGAATTTCTGGCAATGCATGATGGGATATCTTGCTCCGGTTAGTGACCATCGGATGTTCACTACATTTCGCGGTGAATTGTGGGATACATTGAGTGCACTATATAGTGGACATGCTAAGATCCCTAAGCATTCGGACACCACTACAAAATGGCGTGGTCACTATATAGTGCACTATATAGGGGTTAGGGAGCGATTTCGGACACAGCCAGTAAATGTCTTAAAAGCAGGTATGTAAGAAACTCTGAACATTACCATGAAACTATCTGAACAGCAGTGTGAATCATTAGGCTGGTTAGTTTTCACCTTGTCATTCTGTGTGTGTTGCCCTGGCAGTGGTCCTGGGGACGCAGTGGCTACTACAGAGGCTTTGTTTTTTTGTCTGTCCTACTGTCTGTGGAGAACTATTTGTCACACTGAAAATGTCACAACTATCTAATATGCACAGTCATCACAAAAGGTAATAAGTGTGCGTTTGAGATCTAAAGAAATGTAAAGACAAATGCGATCTGGGCAATGGACTGGAAATGGGGAGAGGACCCCAACAACTTTATATCCGTGGTCCAAAATGTTTTAAGAACATTCTCATTCCTGGTTAATACATTTTAATTCAATCTGCCTTTTTCGGAATGATCCCTGTTGGTTATAAGTAAATCCAGTAAATAAGTAAATCCAGCCACAGGGATGGCGTATGCTGGTCCCAGGCCGAAATAAAATGGAGGGTTGTGTCAGGAGGGGCATCCGACTTAAAGCCTATCCCAAATTAATATGCAGTGCGATGATCAGTTGATCCGCTATGGTGACGCGTGAAAAAGGAAAAGCTGAAAAACAAACAATAGCTACAAAAGTAGGGACAATTAATATACAGTGATATGCACAGATTTAGGCAGGTTTGGTTTTGCTGTGCTATCAAAATATTTAAAAAAACATTTTTACACATCTGTTCTTTTCTTATGCCAGTCAGTCCTCTGTGTACGTGGTTAAACAAATGAGTTCACTGTAGATGGGGAAAATGGAGCTGGGTATGACACCATGAGGTATTTAAATCTATTGATACCTCGGGACATTTTGATTTTGATTTTGCTTTTAATCAACCTCCTGTTGGCACTGATAGGTTCACCATGCATACGGCAGCTGTGACAAACAGGAAGAAAGTGCGTCTCACCTAAATTGTACCCCTGACCCCTTCATTGTCCCAGCATAGCTGTGCTCTGTCATGTACAATTGATCTCAAACAGAAGACAGCAGCTGGCTCCCAGCTTCCTGTTGGCTCTGCCAATCCCAGTTAACCTCAGGTGGATAATTCTTTGTTTGGCAGTAGTTTTTTTTTTTTTTTTTTGCTCAGAAATCAAAACAAACATGAATCGTTGGTGGCCAATGTATTAACTTGTATTAAATCATTCCCAACCAAGCTGCTGTCACTGTGAGGCTGGAGCATTGACTTGCCTCAGACAGAATAAATCATAAGCTCTTTCCATTGTTCCCTTTTTTGTACACTTTTCCAATATGTATCCGCTTCAAGTCTGACAGTAACAAAAAATCTATTTGCTGCAGAGAAGTGCAGGGAATTAGGCACAGATTTATTGAGAGGAATCACAATCCAATTACTGGCTGACTACGTAAAATGGAAAAGCTAAGAAGCTAATTTCATTAATATTCTATCTCTGGGTATTTATGGCATTACAGTGGTGATATTAAGTGAAACTTTTCTTACACACATCTTAAATGTCCTAAAGCCTGCACATACAGTATATGCTTCATTAACCTTTGTCAGTTTCAACCTTTTTGCCCTTATAAGTTACACTCTCTCTCTCTCTCTCTCTCTCTCTCTCTCTCACACACACACACACATGCATACACGCACACACACACACACACCCATATTATCTCAAGGAGATTGAATTGAACGCAACTGGATTTGAGTTTTTGCCTTTTGAAGACGTTTCACCTCTCATCCAAGAGGCTTCATCAGTTCATGCTCTCTGAGACCAGCCTAGTCATGCACAAACTGATGAAGCCTCTTGGATGAGAGGTGAAACGCCTTCAAAAGGCAAAAACCAAAAATGCAGCTGCGTTCGATTCAATCTCCTCGAGATAACTATGACCTGGATGAATGAGAATATTCACAGGATTGTCACACACCCATATTCATTCTGTCGTTCCATAGAGAACCAGAGAATATATTTTTTTTAATCTTATCCATATACCATGTGCTGGTGTGAAAGTCCCTCATGATGCTCAGCTGACTTGCAGAGGGTTTTAAGTGGAATACAATATGGAGTTATAATAATCTTTTGATATCTTAGTCTTAGTCAATGCCATGTGTATGTAGAGATCTACAAGTCTTTGCTGATGTTAAATTACAGGTAGCTTTGAATTTCATTATCAGAACTCATTATCAATAACTTTAATTGATGGCTATAGACTGCAAACAAGGTAAAACTCTTATTTAATCATTCCTGCAGGAACCTAACAATATACTACAGGAATTCAAAGGTATTCTAAAAAAAGGTCCTCCAGCCTTTTCTCTTGCATCTGATTCAAGCGGCAAAATATTTTTTGGCCTATCTCTAATCTCCATATTGCATTGACATTATCACCAAAGTGTATAATTATCCATATTGTGGTATGGTGTGTATGTTCAATACATATTTCAGTGAGTGTGCAAATTAAAATAATGCAGTCCCCAATTCACAAAGCTACACCAGCCGATAATAAAGTTTTCCATAGTTCCAGCTGTGCTGCAGTTCCAGCGAGTAAGCAAAGCGTTAATTGGGATTTATAGTTCAGACAGCGTTTGAGTGCGTTTGATTGGATTGGTCAGCATGTGGCTCACGTATGTGGCATTATACCTGCCTTCAGTGATTGATGAACTAGTGTTTAGTGGGGCCGCTCACCATGGCTGCTGCTGTGCAAGTGAGTGCTGACAAATGACTCACAAGCATGAGGGACCAGAAACACTTTGCCATATGGTGGCATACTGATGAGGATATTGACTGTGAGAGCAGTGTATATTCTCATTCACACTGCTGTCTGCCGGCACAGTGGGCGCACATGGAATGTCATCCCGAAGGCCATGTCTGAGCCAACTGTGTGCGACTCAGGGACAGTACTGCCTCTGCACGTGCATAACAAGTTCTGACGACCTGTTGGTGACCCGGGTGATTTGTAACATCAATTAGCTTCTATCCTATTATATTTACTGTAACAAATATAGCTCCTCGTAATGGCCAAACGAACCTGCAGGCTCTCCAGCGTGTGGCTGGGCTTAGCCTTGTAGAAGGGGTGATGATTCAGGACCTTTTCATCTGAGAGCTCAGAGCAGTGCCACTGCTTGTTTGCCTGATAAATGTCAGCTGAGGTGGTTCTGAGCATCTGATCCGAATGCCCCGTGAGTGCCTGGATGTTTTACGGGCAGCCCATCAGGGGCAGACCTCCAGGTAAACCCAGAATGCACTAGAGGGATCCCAGGCCTGGGAATGCCTTTGGATCCCTCAGGACATATATTGCTGGGCAGAGGGATGTCTGAAGCACCCCACTTAGTCTGCTGTTGCCATTATCTAACCATGGATAAACAAAATGGATGGATGGATGGATGGATGGATGGATGGAGACAAAAAGATAGACAGTGTAAGGGATACATAGTAATAATATTAGTACGAGCTGAATTTTTTCCACAGCCACTTTCGTTCCGTTCCTGATACATCATCATCTTTGTCATATGTGTCATCAGTGACATGATACTGACAACGTTCAGTGGCTGCAATGCCATTAGCTGATAACCACATGAAATATGTAAAACACTTTATTGTTGTAGGTAACATATGGAATTAGTGAAAAACTATGACATAATTGGTTTTAGTATTACTTTTACTTTTTTCATACTTAGGGTTATTTGTCAGGTGCAGGATTCAAAAAGATCAAAGTATTGTGTAGTAAAACTCAACAAAAGACACCATTTTAAAAATGTATTTAGTTACCGAAAAGCGACGAACCATAAGGTGCCACATGGTGCCGCCAGCTCACGTTAAACCGCTGGAGTGGAATAAATTGATTTCATATCAATCCCAAATCGACAAAGACGAAAACGAAGGGAAATTTTGTCTATAATTTCATTACGTTTTAGTCAGTTTTGCAAACACATAATACACTTTTAGTTTTTTCATTCTAGTTATCGTTTTTATTTATTTCAGTTAATGAAAATGTTTTTTCAATTCTAGTTTTTATTATTTCGTTCATTTTTGTTAACGCTAATAATCTGGGTTGGTACCAAAATTTGGGACCATTAGATTGAAAAGGGCATTTACCTTTCATGATCCGAACACTAGCAACAAGTTAAATGTATCTCAGATAGGGGACTGCTATATGTGTGTAATCTACTTAGTGTACAGTCTTCTAATGATGAGCGTATGCTTGTGCGTCTTGAGGTCCTTTGGATTAAACTAGAATTTGCATCTGATATTATCTGGTTATGTTTTTGTGATTTCATTCAATTGCCAGAATTTTTTCAAAATTGTAGGTGGCCTAAGAAAAGAAAAGCTGATACAGGAAAGAAACACGCAGCGTTTTGCCTAATAATCTGCAGTCATAGGAATATCACACACACACACGCACACACATGCTCGAACACAGGCACGCACACAAGAGTGAAATGCAAATAAAGGGAGATGAATCCCACACCATCAAAGAAAAATGGTCACTCCTGAAGTAAATACATTATATACAAATGACTGTATACAAATCGGAACACTGTACCCTCTGGTTTGGCACAGTTTGCTGAGTGCTGTACCAACACGCTTCTTCTGTCTCCAGATCATGTTGCTTACGGATCCCGAAGTTGAGAGCAGCTTACTGATCAGCTCTGATGAAGGAGCAACCTACCAGAAGTACCGGCTGAACTTCTACATCCTCAGCCTGCTCTTCCATCCTGAGCAGGAGGACTGGATCCTGGCTTACAGCCATGACCAAAAGGTTAGTAAACTGACCTGGTGATCAAAACAAGTGTGTGACAATCTAGGTATGCACCGAGTTAGACAAATGTGATGTCCCAAAAAATAAACATGGGTTGTATGATTCAGATTGTAAATCTTAAGGGAAAGTTAAATAAAGATAATGAGACAGTAAATCAATATTCTGTTACTGGTAATTTGGTACAAATCATGAGCTTTCAATTAGTTTAACGAAAAAAAGGATGAGGTGTCATGATTGATTGACAAATGACTTGCACTTTGTTGGGGGGGGTATGTTGGCAAGCCCTCCGAATCACACCAGTAGCACAATATAGCATTGCGTGTACCTGAGATATTTGGGCTCCATTGTTGTTGTGTCTGTAGTCAGTGTTTATGTGTGTATTTCAATCCAAGCATGTATGACAGAGTCGGTGTTAATATTGTAGCAGTCGTCCTAAATACTTAACAAATCAACGCCAAGAGTGTAATAAATATTTTCAGTACATTATTACACTGTAGCAGGTCAGAGGAGGTCCTTCAATGATCGGATCACAAATGTGTCCTCAGTGCATGATGGATGCATTCAAACCTGAGCTGTCCGCTTGTCATGACATCATACAGGACAGCGGTAAATACCAGGCCTGGTCAGGGTGCTTTCAGACTGCAGCTGACTCAGCCTTTTAACTCTGCATGTGTGAATGGGCTGTTACACATGTAATGAAGTCATGACATGTCACTTTACACAGTGCTGGGTCTTTGCTCTCAGAAGTGCTGCACAGACCAAATGGCACTTAAAATGACAACATTTCACCTGAATAAAAAAATGCCATTTTCAGTTTAATAGCAACGCAATTACTGTCAAACAGATTAGGTGAAAAAAAGAAGCTTCAAACCATTCCCGTTCTTTTGCAGAGAACCATCTTTAAATGTGAGTAACACAAAAGTGTTTAGCTCAGTCAAAAGTCAAATTGTAAGCGAAACCTTCAAAACTTGCCTGCTAGTGCTAAGAGAAAGTGCTAATTGCTTTTGAATAAATAATCATATAATATAAAAGGAGCTTATGAGTGAAAATAATTTTATGTGGGAACAAGAGAGATACAGACGGAAAGAAAAAAGTGGTGCAATTTACAGGCATTTTAAAATGACCGTTTGCATTAATAAGATGCTACTCTCTTTCAGCTTGGCCCATTTGGGGCTAATGTTTCAGTTGTGATGAATAATGAAGGCATTTTTCTTTGCTGAGGAGGTGTGTGTGTGTGTGTGTGTGTGTGTGTGTGTGTGTGTGTGTGTGTGTGTGTGTGTGTGTGTGTCTGTGTGTGTGAGAACGAGAGAGAGGGAGAGATTATGCCTCTTCCTCTTAGTAGTGTTCCCTTCTGGAATGAACATCATACTCCCATTGTGTAGGAAGTATAAGCCGTCCTATGCACACATACACACATTTACCAAACTGTGCTTCATATTTAAATTCCAACTTACTATACTTGGAACACCTTTCCAGCTATTTCTTCCAACGTTTACCTGTTTCGTAATTCACTTCCAAATAACTGGCTATAGATTACTCTGCATGGACACAATGCATGACAAAAAAGGTCTGGACATCCAAAACAATATTAAACAATAAGCATGACAATGGTGCCAAAACCTTGCTAAACCCTTACACACAAAGAGGACATTTTTCTACCAAGACAATACAATTCATTATCAAACAATGTAAAGTTTGCATGAAGAAAACACAATTTTTGCAAGTAAAGAAATCGACCTGGCAAAAAAAATACACAACATATTTCAAATAAAAACAAAAGGAGTCGGTCATATGTCAGCCATCAATATGGAAGCATTACAGTGTGAAACAGAGTTGGGGACATACGTCCTCGTCCTCGTCCTGGTCCTGGTCCTGGTCCTGGTCCTGGTCCTGGTCGACATACTGAAGATTAGCTTGCTTCAAGTAGCACAGGTGGTGACTGACACATTACTCCCTCTAGGTTTAGTGTAGCTGTAATGTATGTGCTTCAGCTGAGAGCATTCAGTTACACAAGCAGGGCTTCGGAGCTGGCTCAAGATCTGTTGATGTTCATGACATCTTTTATTTCAACAAAAACTACCCAAATGACCCTGATCAAACGTTTACGTACCCCAGTTCCTAACGCCGAGTATTGCCCCCTTTAATATCAATGACAGCTCGAAGTCTTTTGTGGTAGTTGTGGATGAGGCTCTTTATTTTCTCAGATGGTAAAGCTGCCCATTCTTCCTGTAAATTCTTGGGGTGTCTTGCATGAACTCCATGTTTGAGATCTCCGCAGAGTAGCTCAATGATACTGAGGTCAGGAGACTAAGTTAGCCACTCGAGAACCTTCACTTTATTCTGCTGTAGCCTATGACAGGTCGACTTGGCCTTGTGTTTTGGATCGTTGTCATGTTGGAATGTCCATGTACGTCCCATGTGCAGCTGCCAGGCTGATGAGTGCAGGTTTTCCTCCACTATTTTCTAATAACATGCTCCATTCATCTTGCCATCAATTCTCAAACATCAGCGATCCACCTCTGTGTTTCGCAGTCAGAATGGTGTACATTTCATCATAGGTCTTGTTGACTCCTCTCCAAATGTAACTTTTATGGTTGTGGCCATAAAATTCAATTTGGGTCTCATCACTCCAAATGACTCGGTTCCAGAAGTTTTGAGGCTTGTCTCTGTGCTGTTTGGTGTATTATGTTAGCGGAATACTTTATCATTCATACTCTCTGAAACATGGCGAAGAAATCATTAATTCTGCCAGGGTATGTAAACTTATGAGCACAACTGTATTTTTATAATTCTAGACCTTTTACTTACTTACATACTCACCACACAGCTTGGACACGTCTGCATGAAACAAAGCAGTTTCAAGAAATAGTCAAACATTTGCACAAATTAGATGTGATGCTAAAAATATTTACAGAATACGGCAAAAATGAAAGAAGCAAACAGAGCAAAGACATTCTGTTGTCATCACAATGAAAACACAGTGAGATGCAATCCAACAGATATTTTGTGAATGACAGACTGTTCACTATCTGTGTGAAATTCAGTTTGGTTACTTCCTGTATGCCAGGTGTCGACTTGCTCGCCCACTCAAATGCTCTCGTCCTCCCTCACCCCGCCCATCCCTCAACCCGTGCCCTCACTCACACGCGTCATCTCCGCCACAAAACTGCTTCTCTTTCAATTTCCTCGCCTCCTTTTGGCAGCGCTGCTGCATTTGTTGATTGAGAGACCTTTGGAGGTTGTAAAGGCTGCGCCACCCCCCCACCCCCACCCCCCCTGCTCACTACCTCTTCACTGTCACTTGCTTGGCTACATACTAACTTGCAGTGGGAGGATAATTAGTCAAAGTGATTTCCTGCGGCCCCCCTCACCCCCACCTCCCAACCAAACCCCCTCCAGCATGCATCTGTTTAGCAAAGCTTGGCATGGAAGTCATGGGGATCTCATCACCTGTGCTGTGGCTCACTCCCCGCTTGACACGAGAATCTGCACAATACCAGATGCACCAGTCACAGTAAATATATAGCACGCATATGCCCACTGTGGAATAACACACTGGAGGAAAAGAAATATGCTCCACCTCATGTCGGGGCTTCGTTAAAGTCACACCTCACTGTATTTTACTGTCATCCTCCAAGGTGTGTGAAAATGAAAAAGCCACTGTTGAATGGTGTTTAGGCAATAACTAACTCAGGCAGTAACTTCAAGTGTTCTTTGTTACATTAATATATAGTGAAATGTCAACAAACGGGGGGTTGGTGGTAGCGTTGGGGTCTGAAACTTTCATGTGAACCCTGAGCACACAGCACACGCTAACGCTGAGACAATCAGAAAACGTGTCTTTATTGATTGATTTACTTACACTGTGTATTGGGGAAGCCCACTGGTGCTCTTTCCTGTATTCCCAGTGGTCAGTCAGTCAATGACATCTTTATTACTACTACAGCTGAAAGGAATAGCCAACAATAAGACAATAAAACTGCACTGCAAACATAACTGAGTGAGATGTGGGTGATACAATGGATAGATGATGGTGGCGGTGCATTTGTTTTATGAAAACAAGAACAGCAAACCTCTTTGTGAATCCTAATGTTAACCGTAGTCAAGTCAAAATGTATTATTTCCTCCATTTTTCAGTCCAGTAATTAGCAAAGTGGTCTTAAACATTATGACAGCAACATGAAAAACAGATTATTTTCCTTAGCCATAAAATGATCTTTTATATGACTCCAAAACAGAAATAGCCCTGTTCTGGATAGAACACTCATGTTGGCAAAACAGAGGGGTCTGACAGCAGCGCTGATCAGTCCGGGATGAGTTGTCATGTCGGCCTTGTAAATCTAGGCCTCCATTTTGTCCTTCACTCGAGAGTAAATAAACACAATTAGAAAATAAATTAATATAAACAAACAGAGTCACATTTCTGTTATCTGCTTATAAATGATTGTTGACACACTATGCATGGCCGCTCATGCTTAAAATGGAAAAAAGTCCGGGGTGAAACTGTGGAATAAGTTCCACGGCTCATTAAGCTCCAGCTGTAAGCTGCAGAGTAAACACAGTTGTCATTGTGTTTCATCTACGTATGCAGGTGTGACTTCAGTGAGCGTAACAAAGGTGTTCATTTACACAGCAAATGAATGTACTGGAGACTTTGCTCATCTCATTTCGTTATTTGATTTGATGCAGCACTCTGCAACATGCAAATGATGGCAAATGTATTATTTCTCCTAACTTTTTTCCATCGGTACAATTACGTGTAATTCATAAAAACTTACATTTCTAGTTAGCTTGCCCGCAATATGGGGTATGACAGATGGCAGAACTTTGGTTAAAGCTACAGAAAGATGGTGGTTGTGGTTTAATCGAAATAATCATGTGTCTGACACAGCGGTGAATTTTGCTTTCTATCCACTCTAACTACAATCTTTCCCTAACTAGTATAATCATCAATACATTTTATGCAAATCAAATATAATATCTGGATATTACTAATACTGATATTTATTTGGGGCCAGTCGGATACATAAATCAGCAACGTAGACTTGTTTATTATATTGAATAATGCAAGTTAATCACAATTCTGTACAAAGTATTTTTGGTGTAGCAGTTTATTTGTATATAAGTTTAATTTCTAGTGCATGGTTTCATTACTGGCAAGATTATTGAAAATGTCAATAGTATCACTTTTATTCACAGAACTAGAAAGGTAGCATGTGTCCCTGGCAGCACACACATTTGTTTTTCTCAAATCTTAAGTGAAGAGATGTGTCAGTTTTGTTCTTTGCATGTCAGGTGTTCTCTGTTTCAGGGAGCATTTTCTCTATAAACAGGTGTCTCCTGTGTCAGGAAAAATAAATAGTGAGGGTCACTCTAGCATCTGAAAATTCATTTTAAACCTTTTAGTTTATCTTCAGATTGTGAGTCAACAGGTCAGTGGCAGCCATCTTTATCCTCTGGCAGTGGACAAATCACATCTGCCTCAATATTAGTTCTATGGGTAACAACAAATAAAACATGCTTTTTTTGGAATGATGGTAGAAATCTCACATACTGGACTCAGTTCATCTTAAATCACCTGAAACATGGGCTGGAATTCTCAGTGGAGCCATGGGAACAAATTAAGACACATGTAGGTTTTATATGACAATTTATTATTACAATTAGTGCAGTTCCATTACAGAGCACTTGCACCATGCTTTCTGTGCTCTTTGTGTACACCACAGTGAAAGCTCAGACCTCCTCTCCCCCTCTCATTCACGGGCTCGTTAAAGCAAGGCCCATTGGTCATGTGCAGGAATGACTGCACCCTGCACATATTTCCTTACACTTCCATTATTAACGTTGGTTTTATTGTATGGGTCTCTGTGTGTCTCTGCTGTAATGAGCAGCTGTGTGTGAAAAGGGAATGTGTGTGTGTGTGTGTGTGTGTGTGTGTGTGTGTGCGCGTGTGTGCGTGTGTGTGTATGTGTGTGTGTGTATAAATATGTGAAAGACATCGTGAGAGATCTTATCTCCCACTCCTCACTCACTGTTGCACTGATCCTGTTTAAAAGATGGCTGACACACTGAGTAAATCAACGTGTGAAAAGAGCGCGAGGGAAAAGTGCTGTGCAAATGCACATTGTTTAGCGGACAAACATGGTGAATGTGACTGGCTGTTAAGATGCCGTGTGAATAAATAGTCAGGAATGTCTTGCTTGTCTTTTTGCAGCTCTACAGCTCAGTGGAGTTTGGAAGGAGGTGGCAACTGGTGCATGAGAGAGTCGCTCCCAACCGTTTCTATTGGTAAGTGCAGAGTTTTGGACAAGAACTTAATAATGGACTCACTCCATTAGCCTTTCTGGCCTCTTATAGTTTTTTACTCAGTTCAGGTTAGGACTGACTAATTAGCGGAAAATGCCCAATTGCACGTTGGCTTGCATAGTATTAAACACAGTAAAGTATGTGTATATTTTTCATTTATACTGTTTCCACATGAAACTAAATAAAATGTACCGTTGTATTTTTACCCATTGTTTTAAAAATGGTAATAAAAAATGATATTAATAATATGTCATATTATTACTACTAGTACTACTGCTACTACCCCAGTACTACTGATGGTGATATAATAATAATAATAATAATAATAATAATAATAATAATAATAATAATAATAATAATAAAGCAGAGAAGTTTTTAAGATTTTCATGAGTCATGTGTGTGACAGCTGATCTTCCTCTGTACCAGACAGTAACCTAGTGTGACTGACACTGCTCAGTTATGTGATGATGCTTCAAAATCAGCTTTGGCTACAACCTGAATATTGTTGTTGTTTGTAAACCCAACTATTGGCATGTTGCTACTGCTGTTGCTACTGCTGGTTGTACAGTTCAGGCACATGCTGACCTTCATTCATCATTACACCGAGCAGCACTGTTACCTGGTCTTCAATATCTCTCTCGGCTAAATGGCTTCACCATGACACAGGTGTTGTCCAACCCAATGGTATCCGCCTACTGCACAGTAACGAACACAGCACAAAAAGCTTTTACTTCAGCCAACTGCAGAGGAACTGTCAGGGTAGTAACAAGCTGGGCAGCCAGGAGTGAAGGGAGCCCGGAGGGCTGATGCTGCCGGAGCTGTCAGACTTCTATTTTCAGACGCACACTGTGCAGTAGGTGTGGTAGAAGCACTGATAATGAGGCTGCAGAGGGAGCTTATGTCTGCTGCACATGTGGCTAACAAACATGTAAGGAATTACTGTAAGCTTATTGTTTCCAATTCGGTCAACCTGAGATAGATAGTGCACAGCCACATAGTGATGATGCGTGTGAAGTTGGCGAAACACATTTATCCACGTTCAGCTGTAATCTGTTTAGGAGTTGAATGCATCTTTCCTGTGTGTAACACTTTTCAAGGCATCAGCTCCATCTCCAGCCGAGTGCTATAATGTCCCCACCTGTTCTGCTGCCAAGTCTCCAAAGAGACCACACAGCTGCCCAGCACAGTCACACACACACACACACACACACAGACACACACACACACACACCGAGATGCTGCAGTCAGCGCACCATCTTAATGCTGAGTTCTGCCTCCTAAGCTTAAACAAATCATATACCTCCACTAACTCAAAGAGCTTTTCTCTGCCTGCCTCACACCGGTCCCGGGTACCTGAATGGATTATTCAGAGCAATGGAATGTGGAATGTGGTTTTGGATAAGTAGACCGTCGTATTCACAGTTGTGTTTCATCTGGGAAATCACCAATACTACCAATAAGTATAATGATTAGAAGCTACGGTGGTCCCTGTCTCTCACTGTGTCTGCTTCTCATTCCTCTCACACCGACCCCTTTCACCCCCCCTCCCATGTATGTGTGCTACCTGTCGTCACATCCACACACCCCCCCCCGCTCCCTCTTCTCTCCGTCCTCTCCCCTCCATGTGTGTTCTGCCTTTGCTTCTCCTCTGATCCTCCAGTCTTTTTAATACATATTTAATGCATTAATGATTATATGCTATTCCATCTGCGGGTATCCTGACTGTAGCGAGCAAATCAATGGCTTTTCCTCGCCTAATGATGTCAGGAAACATCCTTCTCCATCCTCCTAGAGGGAAAACGACCTTCTGGGGGCTCTGAACATTTAGATCACACAGTAAACCTAAGGTCTTTTTCTTTTTGCACTTTTAAGAAGTGCAAAAAGAAAATGAAGACATGGAAATTGTAATTCCTGCAGCCAGCCCCCGCTGTTGTATACCACAACTGTCATACCACACCTGACTTACACTCGCTGTAGTTGTAAATTTGTCCGACTTTGCGACATACAATTTGTCAGGTCAGACACATTCGATGGTAGGTGGCATCTGCCCACAGGCAAAAACCAGTGTTGATGTCCCTGAAACACATTTGTTTCCGCCTTTCAGGTCGAAAATGGGTTTGGACAAAGAGCCGGGCCTAATTCACCTGGAAACCAGCATCTCTGAAGGACGTGAGTAATTGAATTCCAAGTTCAGCTCTTCATTTTCCAATGTCTTTGCACTGTACCGCGAGCATTGTCCTAGAGTAAAGCGGATCAGGAGTTGTGTGGACCATTCTGCTGGAGGGTAATGCAGAGGGACAAGGAAAATGGCTAAGTCTGGGGACACACAATGACAGAGGAGAGAAAAGTAATGCATATATTAGAATACTTTTAATACCAGGTAATTTAGCTCAGTGGCACTTTTGTTGCTAAAAAGTAATGTCACTTTTTCTCCAGGATGACACTGGGATGCCATAATGCACGATGATATATTGAATGTGACTTGATTTACATACTGGTTCTTACTGGTTCTAATATATGGTCTTTATCATAACCTTTTTTCCCAAATCATTTCTTGAACTGCTCTAATGTGTGCATTGGATTGCGTGGTCAGAATAACATAGAATCCAATGCACACATTTTCAGGCAAGCGTGTTAGTCTTGGGGATTGCAGGTCAGCCTATATACAGTACATACTTATACATATATACATGCAGACAGTCATGCAAACACATCACTTACAGATGTTACAGTTTCATAGCCAGCGACTATCACTATTGATCATGTGGCATGGGGAAAGCAGACACATCGCTGGCAGAGGCTAACATGTGGGGACAGCTCTTTCCCAGCGCTGCGATTGAACGCAAAGAAAGCAATTGGCCCCTCTGGTCATCTGTCTTCCCCTCCGCCCGGCTCCTCCCTCACGCCGACCACTTTATTGACACAAGTAATGTCGGAAGCCAAAAGAGGCTGCTTGGCTCTGGGTGAAGGCTGCCTTTCTTCATTGTCTAATACCATTGCTGAAACCATGGCTTGACATGTGGACATGTGTGTGTGTGTCTTTGTGTGTGTGTGTTTGTGTGTCCCGGAGAGCAGAGGCCCTGTATGTCACCTGCAAGTTACAGAACTGCACAGATGCCAACAAGGGCAAACCATTCCCGGGCTACATTGACCCCAATTCTCTGGTGGTGCAAGATGAGTATGTGTTTGTCCAGGTGGGTAATTGGCCAGTTCGCTCAGTGAAAACACATTAGAGCAGTGTATGAGGCACAAAGTGTGAGGATTTTGTAGGAAATTCTTCAAGGTGACTCCTAAATGCGTGCTGTTAGTGCAGCTTTATGACTCCCTGCGGTGTGGAAAATCCTTCATCTGTTTATTCTTTCTGTGTCTCCTCTCAATGGCTTTATCACCTCAAGGTGTCAACGGCGGGGAAGCCAATATACTACGTGTCTGCCAAAAGAGACGTCTTTACGCCCATGAGGCTGCCCAAGTACACCCTGCCCAAGGTAAACAACCAGCCTGCAGCATCATATGACCAGCGTTCATGACTCAAAAATACTTCATGGATATTTAGTAATATGTTGATATTATCGGATATATTTGGTGATGTGTGTGTCCATTGCGAGCTGCTTGTGGTCGGCGGACTAAAGTCTGCATTTTGTTTCAATCACTGCCAGAAGAAACTCTCGACAGTGTTCCCGGCGTGTTGTTATTCTGCCCTGCCCTGCGTGCACACAGCCTCGCCTGCCACGTAGCTCCACTGACAATTAAATGTTTAAATGTTTTATTCAATCAAGCCTTAGGGCCCATCCCCCTAACCCCCGCCCCCATGTTGCTGTCAGCTCGCTGCGAGGTGCTGCTGGCGCAGTGAGAGGCAGATGAAGCACAGAACCAAACAGCGTGCTCTCAGCTACATAATCTCTGCCCAATAAGCCTTGTGTAGTGTTAACAACTCGGCTAATATATGTGAAAACAGAAGATGGAGCATCTCTGATTGTGGAATATGAATTAGCCCAGCAGGTGATCAAGAACAGTTTACAGTAAAGAAGTTTTGTATTCCCTATTAAAGATCATGATAGCAGAGGAAAACTATTTCACACATTTTAATTATACATATTGATATGCAGGTGAATGTTTTTTTATTGTATTAATTAATGGAATATAAACAGTATTATATTACAGAGCATGAGTAAAGGGTTTCATTCAAGTGACTGTTTCTCTGACAACAAGATGTTCATTTAAATAAAACATGAGTCACATAAAACATAAATTTATAATGATATGTTTTGCTTTTTCATTGAAACTGAAGAAGAATAAAAATTATAGCAAGAAACGTTCCTCAGAGTGACATGATCACTCTGGTGACAACTGGTGTTCTGCTTTACTGAGAAAATGACAGCCAGTGTGAGGATATTACCAGGACATTCATGGCATTTAGCCTCCGCTGTGACTATAAAGAAGTACTTATTACCGTGCTGTAGCAAATAATCATTATAACACATTCTGCAGCACAGAAGGTTAAAACAAACATTCACATAAAGCTTAAAGCTTGCACATAAAAACTGAAACAGAAAAAACATCATGCATTGACTTAATTATACACACAGTATATAGACAGTATGTCTAAGCAGTGTACTACATGTTACCTCTCTGCCAGGACCTGCACGTGATCAGTACTGATGAGAACCGTGTGGTGGCAGCCGTCCAGGAGTGGAACCAGAACGAAACCTACAATCTGTATGTGTCGGACACGTCAGGTGTCTACTACACTCTGGCTCTGGAAAATGTGGTCAGCAGCATGGGCCCAGAGGGGAACGTCATGGTTGATCTTTATGAGGTAAATTTTCTTTTCTTTTTTTTTTTTACAAAATGTAGAAAAGCAAAAAAAAAAAATCAATGATGCTGAGGTGGAAGTGGACTGGCTCTGTTGTAGATTTTGGATTCACTTGCTCTGTACAAGGCTTGTAGCTTTATCTTTAGCTCTGGAGAGAACTTTCAGAAATCGTCCTTTTTTTAACAACAGCACCAAATAAAGAGCATGTTTAATAACTGCGTAGCCACCGATCAATATTTTATAGGTAGCTGGAAGACATAATGAAACATTCTTCTTTTGTCATTTTGGAAACGGACCCTTCTGCTGTCGAACTACAGCCTTAAGAGCTCATTATGTGAACACGAAGCAGCTTCATAGTGCTGACATCAACAAAGCCATGGAGGGATTGTACCAGGATATAGATTTTGGGGAGGACGAGATTATTTCTTCCCCTGATGAATAACTGCAGCTATTATCTCACAAAATTGCATCTGATCCAGAAAGGATGCTGAAGTTCTTGCAATCAGGTGTGCAGGTGTATTTTTTAAAAAAACATATAACTCTGAATCAGATAATGAAGTCATTGGTGATGCTGCTCATGTCTGATGGTGGCCTTGACGGTCGAATCTAATTCACTGTCTTGATTGGGGTCATCACCCAAAATGTAGGATATGCTAAAATCTTTCCTCCAACGGAGATTGAAGTATCTGTCAATTACTAAAGTGGAGTTACTTTGCCTGATGCGACTGTCACTGAGTCAATTCACTATCTCCGGACCATTCCGAAGGGCTTCCAGAGAGGAGTCCGATTCATTTAAGACACACATTGATTACTCACAAGTTCTCAGGCAGTCAGTCATTTGCGGTATGTGGTTTGGTTGTGGAGACACTGGAGACTAGCATGGATGTGTGTGTTGCCCTGGGGCATGTGATTTACTCTCCAGTAAAAGGCATTTATATCTCAAAGACGTGACTTGAAGTAAGTGCTTAACGTCCTCTGGACAGTTTTTGTTTTGGAGCTGTGAGCTGCTCTTTCGTCTCATTTTCCAGGTAGCAGGCATTAAAGGGATGTTCCTCGCCAACAAAAAGACGGACAATCAAGTGAAGACACACATCACCTACAACAGAGGCAGAGACTGGAGGCTCCTGCAGGCCCCGAGCAAAGACCTACGGGGCAACAGCATCCACTGTGCGCTGGTGAGTGTTTGAGTGCGTGCAAGTTTGCACCTCCATCAGAAATGGGCCTTGACAGGAGCTGACTGATCCCAGCAGCAGTGATATGGGCTGGGCTCAAAAAGAGCAGCTCCCGTCAAAGCTGAGTGCTCTGAGGCTGCCAGGCTGAAAGGTCAGCCATTTTGATTCAGTCCAATGAGCTGACCTCCCATTTAAGAAGCACAGAGAGAGAAAGAAAGAGAGAGAGTGGGGTAGAAAGACAATACTCCTTATTGTCGTCTCAGCTTCTGCCTGAAAGGCTCCATTAGTTGGCTGTGTCTTCATTAGACCCAACGTTTAAAATTTCAATTAAAGAATCTATAACCATGTCGCCTACTAACCACAAATGTGATGTTTAAACACTTTGAGTAAGACTGAGCTAAAAATACACATTTGATGGTTTGTGTCACTGCACATCTTCACACGGTCACAAAACATGACTTTATGTCGGCCTATCTGCTGATCTTCAACTTTCACAAAGATTATTGAGTTTTGTCTACTGAAACCCAAAGGTGAAAACATGACCACCATGACTTTGTGACAGAGCAGTGAAGATAGTAGATCCATTTGGGAGGTACTTGTCCCAAAACCCTAACCACCAAAATGTCAATACTTGAAAAAGATTTTTTTCCCCCCCATTCTGGCCTTTTTCTTTTTTTTTTTTTTGAAAAACCTATCACAATGTACGAACATTGTTCAACTGTGATATGTCAACATTCAGAGGAAGTCTAGAAAATACAAAAAGAAGAAAAGAAAAGAACAGAATTGAAAGATGTCTGTGGTTCTGAATCATCCTGGGCATAGTAACAGAACTGAAGAAGGTGAAACATCTTTAAGAAACACAAGCCGTCCAGTTTAGTTGCCTACAGCTATGAAAGTCCTGCTTTTATATTCCTACAAACACGCTGACCTCCTCTCTTCTCCCCTCAAAACCCCGACAACTATCCAACAACTCTGACATCACTGTCATCACTGACCCCTTCTTTTCACAATCGCTCCTGTCTCCTGAAACATCTACGTGTACCCTGCTGTGTGTCGTAGCTATATAGATCTGACAGTCTGTGGTCACTTCCTACACACAAAAAAGTACCAGATAGTTATTGACTCAAAAATTGTAACAATGTTTGGTGTCATGTATAAAAAAAATCCCTCTCTTTGAAATCAATGTTATGCCCTTTTCAAAAACAAGAAACAATTCAGATGACAATGAATCTCCTAAATTAAATCAACACTTACAGGAAATCTGTAGTCACCAGCTATAAATGTATATTTTGAGAAGAATCTGTAGAAGTACTTGAAATAGTGTCATCTTAGAAATCACACGTTTGTGGGGAAAAAAATCGTTTTTGTTTCAAGATGTTTCCAGCACTGACTTTGAACTAATTGGGTAGAATGGCCTATACACAACAATAATCGACCCGTAATCTACCTTTTTGATAAACCAATTAGCGATTCAGCGGCATGGCTGCCCTTCCACCCATATTACACAGTCATTTGTCAGGAAATGTCAGAGTTTTAATAAACCCCTAAACAGCCCATCACAACATGGCCTGCACCACTGGCATTTTGCTGGGCCGTAATGAGAATTGTGTCTGTAAAGGTTAACCCAATCAAAATTAATGGTGAGCCTGGCCAATGGGGAAATGGTGTTTGTGATAAAACCTCAGAGTTGGGAGGGCTGCAGATCCAAATCGATGCCACAGCCCTTTTATTCCAAAGTGTCAGACGTGGCTTGAGCGTTCTGATAATTGAGTTCTGTGATTCCTTTTCTGCAGCCTTACTGTTCGTTACATCTCCATCTGCACGTCTCTGCAAATCCCTACACATCTGGAAACATAGCGAGCAGGGACTCAGCACCGGGAATCATTGTGGCATCAGGTAGGTGAGAGGGAATCTCTTTTGAGTGACATGTTACTCTTCGCACTACAGAGGTTTGCATTTTTTAACAACCTCCCTCCCCCGACCTTTTAATTCTATTTATTTTATTGTAATTAAAGCTTGCAGTCTGTTTTTATTTTTGCCAGGGGGAAAGAAACGTCTAGCAGGAGCCCACATAAATGTTAAATCCATTTTAAAGGCACAGGACTAAAGCAGACTTAGAAACTGAGTTACGGTCAACTTTCAAAAGAATGTTAAGTAATTGCATCGAATTGAGACAAGGAAATGGATTCTAAATTGTTTTTTCCTTTTTTAAATTTCATTCATCACAGACATGCGACATGAAAAGACCCATCGTTAACTCTTTTTGGCATTGGCATTCACAATCGAGTTGTGGATCTCCTTTTGTTGCAGTTTCTCTTTTTCCATTCATGGATGCATTAGACACATCACGCTAAGTGGAAGAGACAAAGACCGTGGAAATCACTTAGACTCGAAAAAAGAGAAGAAATGTGCCTCTTTGAATTATGTGAAAATCTTGGCACTCAAAATGTTTCAGTGCAGTGATGCGTCTGCTGCAGCTCTCAGTGCTGCACATGCAGTTGCTCTTTCCTTCTACTAGCTCTTAACTCTCTTTCTGATCAGCACCAGCATTAACTCCCACTACTGTTTGACAACATGTGTGTGTGTGTGTGTGTGTGTGTGTGTGTGTGTCAGCTCAACTTTGAATGGGGGGAATGACAGGACAACACCTAGGTCACCTAGGCAGACTGTGCAGTCCTCTCTGTTGAGTCGTCAGAGCATCAGTGTCCCTGACAGCACAGGAGACTCAGACTCATTCATTCACTGTGAAGAAAAACAAAGAAAAGCTCAGCAGCCGCCTCAGGTGGATTCACACTCAATAATACGTCTTCTCGCGTGGACCAACACTATCAACAACACATCGGCACATCCCGTAGGCGTCTAGAGAGCACCAAGCTTATGTTAAAAGTCTGTGTGTTTGTAACTTTGTAAAGCAGTGTGAATTAAACAGGTTCCAGGCAAGTGGGAATAGAGTAATTGATCGTTTTTGTCACTTTTCATTCTCCAAAAAACCCCAAAATGTCCACAAAAGGCAGAGTAAATATTAGTCATCAAAATAAATAAATAACACTGCTGAAAGCAATTGTGACGTTACTTCCAGTATGAGAAAATGGTAGTTCTATCATTTCTGTCTCATGATGGTGTTTCACATCAAGTCTGGGACAATTATAAGAGCCCTGATTCCTCCTCGTTAGTATCGTGGTAACTTAACGAGTATCCCCACCTGTCACGCGGGTGACTGGGGTTCGACTCCCTGACGGGGAGGTAGAGATCCTGGGGAGTGGCGACCAAGTGGCTGGAGAGGTGAGCTTGAGACCGAGAGGTTGCCAGTTCAAAACCACCCTCAGGCCAGGGGACATGAAGTGGCACCATATGTCCCCACCCCTCACTAGCACCACTGTTGGCCCTTAAGTAAAGCCCTTAACCCCCAGCTGCTCCCCAGGCTCCTTGCATGGCTGCTCCCTGCTCTGCATGTGTGTGTGCTGTGTGTGTGCGGTACTCACCTAATTTCACTGTGTCCTGTGCAAATACAAATAAATCTTCCTTCTAAAGATCACCTTTAAATGAATGCTTGTGCAGAGCAGTAGTACACACAGTTTACATATGTACACAGCTTTCTTACATGCCATTTTGAATGCAGTGCTGTTAGAAAGTATTTCCACACTTTACCTTACTTTCATCCACCACTGATGATAAGTAATGTTAACAGCTGCCGTCCACTGCACAGCATAAGCAGGAGTCCACAGACAGAGAAAGGATGGGATGAGTTCATGATGAAGAAATAAGTCCATATGAGCGCATACATCTCCCTGTGTATGCACAGCTTCAGATGTCAGAACCTCTTCAGAGCTCTGAATACATCCACATCTGAAGATAACGCTTTATGTTTTTTTTACTATTGGTCATTATTGCACCAGTGGTTGGGTTGCAGTGGATGGACAAGTGAGTCAGTCAAGACGTGTAGACATTATGATAGTTTTTTATCTGTGATATACAGCAGGTGGAGACACTGAAGGAGATGACTGCTCTGTGGAATTTGGGTGACATTGCACACTGGGCCAGCTGCGTCTTAGGAAGTAGAGCCACTAATTGGAGGGTTCGTGGTTGAGTCGAGATAGTGAGCCGCTACAGAGTTTGTATGTGTAGCCGCTGTGCATAAGCTTAACTGTGTTTAAAAAGCAAATCTTTGTCAAGTGCCTTAACTCTGACACGGAAACTAGGATTTAGTGAACCGCGTCGCTCCAGCAAGGTTAGAACCATCAACCGCAGGGCTCGAGAGAATGTGGACTCTGGAATGTCAGCGTGTGTTAGATTAACCACTATGTGTTTTGAATTGTTAAGCTTTTTTTTTCTCAGTAATGATTCAGACTGTCAAATACTCATACTCATACTGGTATTTTCCGCCATGTTGCTCATCATACTCATGGTAAAACCTGGCACCAATTACAGCAATTAAAGCGAGTCTGGCGGTCAGTGCATCAGTCTGAATATCAGTCATATACTACTCAGAGAGCTTGTGGTCAGAAGTGCTGACAGAGATGAATACAGCTGTCTGGATTTATTGGTTCATTTAAAAGTTTGGGCAAGTGTCACACGGCACTGTAGATCTTCTGGAGCTTTGTAATTACTGCCGCAGTTTGCAGCTGCTGGCTGGAGCCCCCTGCTGTATCATCGCTGGCACTCGTAATATTTGTGATTCATTTGCCTCCACTCAGAATTCATTTCATGCTCCTGCATTATGCAGTTTGCCTACAAAAAAAAAATCAGCAAAAATAAAAACCACAAAAACACTGAAGTTGTGTGAAGGTGTGGTTTGTGACTCCCTGTCGCCCCTCCAGGCTCATTTGGCTCCGAGCTGACAACCAGCAACACCAGTGTGTATATCACCTCGGATGCAGGAAACACATGGAAGCAGGTGAGCAAACTTTTCTTTTGTATCTGAACTAATGCCCTACTGTTAAAGTTGAATTGAAATTCTACTTTGTAGTCAAATATCAATAATTAACCAAAATGGAAAATCTGTGGTGCCCTTCTGACTGTCCGACATCCCATCCTAAAAACACTCATCCATCCTTCAGCTCTACCACTTATCATTCAATGGGCATGAGAAGGAGGGCAAGGGTTGTGGGGGCGTGTGGTGGGGGGGGATTAGCGTCTAATCAGAGCTGACAATTGGCAAGAGACAGGGTACGCCCTGGACAGGTCCCCCAGCCAATCACACGACTGACACATAGGTCATGTTCACACTATGCATTAACATTCATCTCAGGGGATTCAATCACATATGGAAATTCCTAAGCACATCAGTTCACACATGCATTCCAATGCGTCTTCTCATGTATCCCAAATGCCCACCTCATCTCCACTCTATGAGTAGATAAACACTTCAACATATTATAGCTTAAACATACTGTTGTCTGTAAACAGAGGAGAGCAACACTGCTGATCCTGGGCCTATTTATAGATTATTTATAGACTGTTAAATAATTTATGGGCTTTATAATGACATTAATGACAATCTCTTCATTGTACCCTTGAATCTTGTCGCCTGTTCACTTCAACATGATGCTGTTTGGCTTGTGAGAGACAACATCCTTCAGTTAACACAGGGGATGAACGGTGAGAGGGTTGTCCTTTAATGTGGCCCTGATGCATTTGTGTGCACACTGCTAAAAGGATGAGGCCATATGCATCCGTGACTGAATCTGGTCTGCACAAACTGATCTCACAGCATCTCAGGAGAAATCAAGCCTATATATAAATGTCCACTTGTAATCAGATCACCCAGGTTGCCAAGCCACAGCAGTACTTTCATAACATCATAGCTTTGATATATGTGCATCATAATGTAATTTGGACCATAGGACTGCAGACCTGGTTTAAATGCACCCATGGAGCAATGTAGCATGATCATCACGCACTCACTCGGTTTATCATATAGCCTTTAAATCCTCATACATTGTTGTGTTTTGTTTTTGAACACTGATGATCAGGTGACATCGTCAGAGTAATTTGTGCCTGCACATTGCACAGGTGGGTGGGCCTTACCACACATGATCCTGCCATTTTCAATTTACGGGGCTTGTTTTTAATTAAACATGTCAATGAAAAATAATTACTCAGAAACTGATGAGGCTATATATATATATACACACACACACAGGGGGTCCTCGAGTTACGTCGGTCGCGAATTACGTTGTTTTCGTGGTTACGACACATCTCCCGTGAACTTCCTTGTTTCGGCTTAAGCGGTTTGCCCCGTAAATACGTACAGACTTCACACGGGAACTAGTTGGTGAGCACTCTCTCTGTCTCTCAGCGCGCCTGCCGGCTCTCCAACACCTCCACAGCTGTGTTTACTTATGTGAAATGGCCGGCCGGCCATATACATACACTGCGGGCATATGTTTGTGCTGCTCGAACAGGACGGATACGTGCAGACATTTTTTGGACATGTGTTGGACATGGCCACTGCCACGCGAGTGAGCATTGATTCTCATGTTTTGTTTTTTTTTTCCCCCGCAGATCTTCGATGAGGAGTACGCAGTGCTTTATCTGGACCAGGGAGGTGCCTTAGTTGCAATAAGACACACTCCACTTCCTATCCGACACCTATGGTGAGTCATTATGACAGAGACGGCATTTGTCACAGCGTGACTAATTCCCCCGGAGGAAGCTCCAAGTCTTAAGTTAGTCAGACAAAAGCAAATGAGTTTTTCTTTTGGAGCAGGGGAGAAATATTATCCTGTTAGACAAGACAACCACGAGCTACTGAAAACAGTCTTCTCTTTCACCTCGGTGCTTGAAGCCATAATAAGGCTGGATTCCACTGATCAGTGTAGGCTGAGGAGAGCGCGCCATACCTGTGCTGAATGTGAAACAAGGTTGTTAGACAACTCTTAGGGTCATTAGCTTGTACACAGTCAGGGGATTAGCTCTGTTCCCCTGTGCAATGGCTGTTTGTGTTCGCAGGTTGAGCTTTGACGAAGGTCGGGAGTGGAACAAATACAGCTTCACCAACACGCCGCTGTTTGTGGACGGCGTGCTGGGAGAGCCGGGGGAAGAGACGCTCATCATGACGTGAGTGACAAAGACACAGTCAAATCGCTCCTCTCTGCTGATCAATATCTAATCCTGCTTGATTCAGCATTCCTGACGTCCTGTTTCCTTCCCATGAATAAAAATAAAGGTTTTCCTCCTCAGGTGTAGCCAGCATCAAAACACACAGTGACTACAGAACACGATCACAGGAGAACAATGCTGTGATGTGATGGCAGCTGTCCATCTGAAGGACATGAAAGAGAAAGATCCCAAAAAGAAAGCTAAAGAACAGTGTGCGAACTTGTGATTTGGTCAAATCATCCAATCTGAAATCAGATGACTGACGATATTCCCTTTTGTCTTCTTTCACACTTGTTTTTAGAAAAAGCTGAAGTGTGTGTGCGACGATATGACACAGCACTATCCTGCCTTATTGCAGTCGAGATTTTTAGGACTTTGGGGTGTGTTAGCAAAGGGTTTCCAACGCCATCACATTAAAGTTTCATGACACTTGCCATAAATGACAGAGGGACAGTTGGCTCTGCAGGGGAGTGTTGGGGCATGGCTGGAAAGGCAGAGCGGGACAGAGAGAATAGGAAAAATGAACAGCAAACGTCTCAGGCTGAAGAAAGGCAGTCAAAGGGGAAGGGGCCAAAGCCATTTCCTGCAGGTTTGCACTGACAATAAGCTCTGGCAACCTCTCAGCTGGCAGGCACACCATTAGTTTTCATAAGACCACCATGCACTGTTTTCTTATCAGTTTGTACTCATTTTTACTGTGTCACTAAGTGCCTGTCATGGTCCGCTGCATCCAGAGCTAATTGAAAGATTGATTGTGATAAATATGTTGTGGTATGAATGGTGGTGTGTGTGTGTGTGTGTGTGTGTGCGTACTGCTGAGACACACACCCACTCTATTTAGATTAGGATGGAACATTTTCAACATTTGCTTCTTTCTTGTTTCGCATCAATGCAAAAATATGTATTGGGTTTTATCTGATTAGCTTGATCAGGTTCAATATATTCAGATTAGTTCAAGTGAACTGCACAAAACAAGAAAGAAACAAAAAAGTTAAGGCATAAAGAGTGGGTGTTACCTTTGCTAAAATATGGGAACATAACAATATACTGTATAAAAATAAACGCCTCACATTCAGCAGCAAACTAAAACAACTGTATCCTCGAATGAGTATCTACGTCACCAGGGCAATAAATATCTAAATGTAATAGGATTTATTTATGTTTTTTTTTTGTTTTTTTTACAACTCCTCTCCCGTTCAGCTTCAAACTCAACAGTCATATAGCTGAGGTCCTAAAGAAATGTGCAGCGTGGGTGATGTGCAGTTCTCCACAGCCTACTTCCTGTGAAGGAAACGAGTGAAGCATCTGGACAATACACAGCTCACACATGTCTGACTATTAAGGAAGGAAGAACTCAAATGCAATGATTCATTCCATCCTGTCTCTATCAGAGTGCAGCAGCCCTCTCCAGCATTAACTAATGAGACTGACTGACCACACAGGCAGCAGTCCCCCCCCCCACACACACACACACACACACACACTGAGCAATCGGACTCATTTTTAACATACGCTGTACTAGCAGCTCTCCTGGTTCTGTGTAATTATGGTACATGTCATCCGATGTAACAGTGTGGCTCACTGCTGTGTTCTCGAACATTAATGGACCTTTGTCGCACAGAGGAATGGGATGCATTAGATTCTAAATACACATACTATACTATACTATACTATACACGGGGAGATCCAGTTCATTCTTCTTTCTGGTCTTTTTCTGACTGTAGGTGAAACGAAAATTGACACATTGTCTGGTCAGTGCGATCATATCTGTGTTTTATATACTAAGCTGTGGCGTGTATGGTTGTTTTCCAGGATCTTCGGCCATGTGAGTCATCGTTCAGAATGGCAGCTGGTGAAGATAGACTTCCGGTCCATCTTCAACAGGAGATGCACAGAGGCAGATTATCAGACATGGCACCTGCACAACCAGGTACCGGTGAGGAGAAGAAAAAAAAAACATTCATTAGATGTTTGTTAAAATCTTATGTTCTGTTATGTTTTCTCTAGATGGTAGCAAAACCACATTTAAAGCTGAAATGAAAGATGATGTTTTCTCGTAGGCGCTAAAAATGTATCTAGTTATGTATGTACCTGTGATTAATTGGATCATTGTGCACTAGGTCTGGCATGGAAATATTTGGAGTCATTGAGCACCAGGGAGCCAGGATGCAAACATCCTCCTGTTATATGCAGCACCAGACCCCCACATCTGTTTCAGTGACATTTTGCTTGTTAACCATAAACATTAAGTGCTGCAATCGAACTTTAATTTGTTGTGCAGATGAAGGGAGGCCGTAACTCTCCGCAAACATCTTTTGTGGCTACAGCAGATCCACAGGGACACTGCTCTCCGAAAACATACAAACCCGGCAGGATCTGAAATGTTGCAGATAACCTGCCGTGCAGGTTATTTTGCATGAATAAAGAAACAAAAAATCAGCTCTGACTCGATTTAGATAGATTTCAAAGGCCTCGGATTCTGGATGAGAAGCCATAACATTAACATGGGTAATACAATTTTAATGATGTGGCTGTAAAAAAAAACACTGTATCTTCAAACGGAGGCTTTAGATCGGAGGCCTGACGCTCAATGGCTCACAGTGTTGTGCCCCCACTAATCCCACTCTGCACTATCCATGATCACTTGCTTGTGTGGCACTGGATAATTTAGATTAAATTAAAGTATGGGAAATCAATAGTTATTTCTGTAGTAAGCACTTAAGATCAGATTTCAGAATGTTATGAATGTCAGTTTGCATCGTGACAAAATGAAATCTACCTCATAGACAGGAAGGGGTTTTCAGGAAGTCTCCACTCATATCTCATGAACTCCCTTTATTTATTCTGCTATGTGAACAGGTTTAACCTAATGAGCTGTTATTCCTAGAGAGATATGAACCCTTCCATGAAAAAAAAACAAAATGAAAATCAAAAGTCTGTGAGGCCTTTGCAGCGCTGCCCTTTAAACCTGGGCTGCGGCAGAGGTTAGCTTGATCAAATACAAGGCTTTATCATCAGGGCCGGGCTCTGTGCTCTCAGCCTGGGTAAGCTGGGCGTCTCTCAGCTCCCAGAGCACTTACTCACATACTCTGTACTGATTCCTGCTGATGCTCTGTGCGAACCCAACACCCCCTGCATACATTAAACCTGCCCCGAAACCCCTCAACCTGGCCAGGCCTGAAGCTGATCCAGACACCTGGAGAGTAGCACTTTGCAAGGCCCAGGTCTGTAATTGGTTTCGACATCCATATGCTCGGAGCAGGCTAATGACCAAAACATATAGCATGGAGGACGACAAGAGTCCAAGCCAATTACACGACCAACCCGTCCAAATGTTGAGGTCCTAATGTGCTGCAGAAATTAACTGCACACAACCTCGGAACACAGGACGGTGTCGGTGATCTATGGCCGCTGGACAATTTATGGGCATTTTCAGAGCTGAAAATCTATTTATAGAGACTGGGAGATTTTTTAAGCATCTCACTACTGACACCTAATGCACAAAGGAAGAATGTTTCTGTAATAAGATATAGTCGGGGTGCAGTGAAACAGGCTGGTGTTATCGTTCTTATTTTCTAGTATAACTGACAGCTGATTTTATATTCACTCCCTGTGCTTTGATACATGGCTAAAAACGGATTCGTGCCAGGAGTTCTTGCATCTGATGCGCCTTCTTAATCTTTCATCTCAATTTTACAAAAAATCTTTAAAAAAAAGAATTCAAGCAGCACATCGTCCAACATAACACTTGCGACAAGCAGTTGTTGAGTTCTGCACAATGCCCACTACAAGACCATAAATATTCACTGAACAGGAATGCACAATGAGCTGAAGTAAAGCATGGCAACAGAGGGATACACACATGGTTGGTTGCACCTTGTAAATTATTTATGTTGGCAAGTAACAGAAAAAAAAAAAACAATCTGCGTGACTTTCCTCTTGGTTCTCGTTTGAAATCGGGCCCACAGGGTGAGCCGTGCCTCATGGGAGTGAAAAGAATCTATCGGAAACTGAAGCCCACGTCCAGGTGCGTTATGGGAAAGACCTATTCGGTATCGATGACATCAGGCCCTTGTGAATGCACAGAGGCAGACTTTGAGTGGTGAGTCTACTTTTCTTCTTATGTTTTTTTTGCCAACATTCATTCCCTTGTGAATTACCCTTTATGGTTGTTAAAGGGGGGTTCCGCGAAGTTATGATGAGTGATACTGTACAAACACTTGTTTTCTTCGGTTGTACAGGCATATCTTATACTGTATAATGTCATCAGGGTTCTCCCGGTTGTGGCTTAGGGACTGCGAGCTTGCAACAAACAGGGGGAAGGAGTTGGTGTCAAAGAGATTTATCGTGGGAAACTATGATCCACGGTCGCTGTATCTCATCCATAATAACAAACTCAAAGTTTAGATATCTCAACTCCTATCTGTATATTATTAACTACTTTTAAATTATCTAACGACTTATAGGCAAATCACTACGTGGTCCTAAATAAGAAACTGCTGAATAATCAGTTTTACATTGTGTCTCCCTCCACATGAAACAGCAGAAGTGTATATTGTATGTTGTCTGGTCTGGTGTTGCAGCCGTGTAAGACATAAAAGGGAGTCAGGAGAAATAGACTATCACATTACTATTAAATAATCAGGCCACTGTTTAATCAGACATAAATCAAAGTATGAAACTGGTGAACCTTGAGGCTTCTCCCCCCCCAAAAAAGGGAAAGCAGTTCTGTTAGAAATAATAAGAACACTGCTTTGAAATACTGGCCAATAAACAAACCAAACAAATAAACAAACCAGCTTGAAAAGGGAGTAATGCTGCAGACGCCGATGCCTCACGACTCTCCAGAGAAGCCTTCAGACTGCACTAACCCTCCCACACTGGCCCACCGGCATGTCCACTCACTGTCCACTCACTGTCCACACACCTCTCCGTCTTTATCCTTGATTACTCATCAGACCACACACACACACATATGCACAATACACTACACTGCAGCTGTAATGTCTGGATCGACGGACACTTTAAACTGTGATCAGTGGAGGAAGCACTTTTAATTGGACCACTGTTGTTTCACTGTGTCACAGCGACTGTACACAAATACGCTTCAGTATAAAAAATTTACACATTTTTTTCTTATACTACATTGTTGTAATGGTGTGTAATCATGACATCAATGTAACGGGATTAAAAACCAACCCCGAAAGAGCAAAAGCTATTTTAAAATTTAATAAAGAAAACGAATGCCGATACAAATGAGTGGGCACTTTTCACAAATGTTACCCACAAAGGGAAAAATTGTACATTTATATTAGATTGTACATTTTATTCATGTTATATTATTTTTTTTCATAAGTGGATTGACACCCATATATCACATTACAAAAAATCCCTTTTTTACATCTCCTTATCTGCAAAAATGAACTGGGCACTAAAAGAAATAGGACAGACTATGCATTGCAATGTCCACTGCTATGTTTTAAAAGCCTATAGCAGTAACGTAGTGTCACACAGACTGACCATTTCACTGTCTGTATGGCTGCATTATCATTCTGCTGTCAGGTTAACCAAAACATCACCATGCTTGTATTTGTTTTAACCAGATGTTAGGTGGTCAGGATGTATCAGTCATGCTCCTGCAGAAGACTGTCAGGGGAAAATAGGAAGGTGGTAACTTCCAACACAGTAAAACTTTGATCCATCATAACAGGCTTGAGTGAAAAGACCTTCATATTGTTAAAGGGAAGAGCCAACACATGTTATTTACTGGTGACGCATTACTATCGCAGGGTATGCTGTGACAGGACTGATTAAATAAGTTCAACAAGTACAACAAATAAGAGACACTGAGTCATCACACGTTGGTTTTTCACATGCATCCCACATTGCGCCTCAGCCTTATTAGTTGTTGAAATACATTTGCCATATGTGGCAGCATGGAAGGGAACTGCGTTTAAATGTGGGATTAAAGGATCAGAGATCAGTGGCATGGAGAACAACCCCCAGATTATCATTACAAAGCAGCTCTGACACATTCTCTTGGAGGCTGCTGAATGTAAAACAGTCAACTGCTCAAACATGTCACTGTGTAACACATGTGTGTGTGTGTGTGTGTGTGTGTGTTCTGGTGACTATATTATTGCCGCGGTCGCACAGGATGCTTCTTCACTTTCTTGCAGTTCACTTGCTATGAATAATCTACAGCATTAGCGTTGACTTTTTCTCATCTCATTCTTGCTTTGGTCCCAACTCTGCAGGTCTCTTGAGTAAAGCAGCTCCTGGAATAACCACTGTCAAAACCATAAATCACCAGGCCTAATAGCTTTCATTAACAATCACAACACTTTTGCGTTTGTGTGCATGTCGCGCTAATTGGGGCAATTTGTCCTGATCATTTCGGAGACACAGCGCTGCTCTGCCTTTTAAATTTCTAGGACAAACAACTCGTGGGCTGCGTTTCAAAAGCACCAAAAGCACAAAGCCGTTGCTGTAACAACTGTGTTTGTATAGTTGTCTCTCTGAAATCAGTTGCTTTATACGAACAGGCTTCGTGTGAATAGGTCTGTCTGGTTTTAGGATACAATTTTTCCACAGTGAGCCACAGAAACATTTGTGTTGGTCTTTGTTCATTGTTTCCTTTGTGTTTCCGGATTAAATCATTGCTTCTGTTTGTGTCTTCTGTCTGATCTTTACAGTGATTATGGTTACGAGAGAAAAACCGATGGCCGGTGCACCCCCGCCTTTTGGTTCCATCCATCTTCAATGTCCAGGAGTTGCACCACAGGGATGACTTTCCTCAACAGCACTGGGTAAACACCGGCCAGGAGAACAGACTATAATCAGCACAGTCTCTATAGTGACTGGGTGCAATCTAGAATCTGGATGAGGTCCCGTTTTCCTGTCCAAATCGAGCTCAGAGTACTAACCTGAACATCTCCAGGTATTCGGGTGTATTGAGAGAGTTTGCACAACTATATCAAAAAAAGGCACAGCCTCACTCTGTGGTCTCAAGGGTTAAGCAAAATCTATATACAGCATAGATAATGTGACCCACTGTCTGTGAATCCAAAACCTAACATGATTGGGCAAGTACACAAGAAACCCCAGCTACTGCTTCCTGAGGCCCATGAGTACACCATGTCCACCTGGGGGTACTTCATTAAAATGCGTCAATCAAAGTCTGCAGAAGACGGTTTTACAGAAAATTTAAGTAATCCAGAAAAAGATATAATTCTCAACCTCTTTTTTCACATGTCTGGAAGCATCCTGACCACGGCTTCAGAGCCATTGGAATTCTCTCCCCTGTGTTCCTGTTTATACGAACAAACCCCCCCCACCCCGACCCCATTCCTGACACTTAAGAAAAGGCAGAGTGTTTTTTTTTCTTACCTTGGAAAAGAATGTGGCTCGACAATAACTTTTAGGTAAACTTACTATCCCCTTGTCTACAAACAAACGTCACTTCACCAGGTTGATTGGAATTGATGGTGAGAGCACAAGCCAGAGTCAAAAGCATTTGTCTGCGTAGACAATAGTTCAATTTATTAACTGTATGTAAATCAGCCATGGTGTTGTTACCTGTGTCACTATTATTTACAGTCCACACAGTAGTAAAAAACTGAGTGATGCAATTTTCAATTATATTTTATGTCCCAACATTACATCCATTACCTTCCTGCTAAGACCTCATTTTTTTCATCCGATCCTGACTTGTGAAGCACTTTGCTCGGTCATTAAGTCATTGATCATTCCTGCCACGTTTGAAACTGATGTTTGGGATTTGACTGCAGTGGTTGTTTACAGGCACATGTGATGCATGAGGGGTAGAGACACTGCAAAAAGTGACAGCCATTCGTACTGGCCGCGCCAGTTTATTGTATCTGTGTGTGGATAATTGTGGGATTGGTGATGAATCTCCACAATTTATTATTAACTAGAATATTTAATGGCGCAGCGTTCCCATCTTCTCTCACATGCATATTCAAAAGAGGATTGTTTGAATATAAAACAATGTGCCACTGTTATGAGAATGTGTGCTTTCCACATCTGCACAAATATACATCCAGTGTTGCTTTTTTCCACCCCCAGCTACAGGAAGGTGGTGTCTAATAACTGCACAGCAGGACTCAGTGTGGAGTACACAGCCAAGAGTCAACAGTGTCCTGTCCAAGCCCCCAAAGGTCTCCACCTGGTCACCAGTGATGGCACGCTGACAGCCACACTAGGCACCAACGTCACCTTCCTTGTATTTCTGGAGGAGGTAAGCTGTTATTTACGTTTCAAAAGGGCTCATGGACTGTCACAGCAAGTTAATGTCATATTCACAATGTTACTTCTGGATTTTATGGAGTTTCTATGGACTTTTAGAAACTGTCCACGGACTGGATGGTTTCTATGGAGACAATCCCGCTGAGCTCCAAGTACATTATATTCATATGCCAAGCACTCACCTGTATATATTTGTTATCATTGCACATAAACTTTATCCCAAGATGTTGGGGTAAAGTAACGGGGTTATGGTGATTTAAAATCTGACCTGTTACTTCCTGTCCTTCACAGCAAACAGGACAAAAACAACAGAGACACTGTAAAAAAAAAAAAAAATTAGCTTAAATTTAAACACACCACTTTCATTCTTGCAGTATCCTGTGCTGGTTTATGTAAAAGACTATATATATATATATATATATAGTTACAAGACACAGGTGAAACCAATCAAACTAATCAGACAAGTGAGACTCATCGAAACAAGTGGGCTACTGAGCAAACACAGGAAGTCCACTGACAAGAGACCAATAAAGAACAAGCTTCAAAATAGAACAGGATAAACAGAACCAACAAGACGCAACTCTAAATCCCAGGACATACAAATACAAAATCCTAAACAGAAAATCTGATTAATTAAAAAAAAAAAAAACTCAAAATTTAACACTCGTGATTCAGAGTCCTGGGTCAGACAATGACATGAACTTCTAACCTGAATGAATGTGTTCCTGACAAAGGGCACAAAAACATGCTTCAGACCTCCTCAATAGGTTTGTGTGCACAGGGTGACGGGACGAGGACAAGCATCACTCTGGACTTTGGAGATGGCCACGCAGTGACCTACTCTAATGTGAGCTCCATTGAGGATGGCATCAAACACATCTACAGAGCGGTGGGAATCTACCGAGTGACCGCCACAGGGGAGAACAGCCTCGGCTCAGACACCGCCACGCTGTACCTGCACGTTACATGTGAGTCAATGTCAAGTTCTCGCATTGTTATGTTTGCACTCACGTGCTTCTGCATTTATTTCTTAGGATTTTATTCTTATGTTTGGGTTCCTGCTTCCAGCTGTTTCTGCTTTCCATTTTTTGGTATCACATTCAGCAGTGTTCCGGCTGCCACGTTGTACACAGTGTATTGTGTTCTGCATTTATCTCGTCGGAGAACATGCCCCCCTCCCATAACCAAACAAACAAGCCAGGCAGAACAAATCCCATTACACTTCCACTCAAGTCGGCTTACGCTCCACAGCCACTCGGCGCGCTGAGGCCGCCGCCGCCGTAGCCACAGCCGCACATGTAACGCGCTGACCAACCCTGGTGTATTCACGGTGTGACAGATGCAACAGAGCTGACTTATTGATCAGGGAGCAATGCTGCCCCCACCAATCTGTCAATCCTATGTGCCAACCATACAAATAGAGCCACCACAGGCTCAGTAGTGCCACAGATGAAAAATAACACACAGATGGCAGCCAACGGTCCCAGTGCAGGAGCAAATTCCGAACAAACACCCCGCTCTCCCCACCCCTCACCGACCTAAACACACTCGCCCTGTTTTTGCTTCATTTGAAACCATAAACTTGTTGTTTCTTCCTTTTTTTTTCATTTTGCACATTGTGCTGCAAGTGCACTGATGTCAGCCCGTGATGTATACCGTGTGTGTGTGTGCCTGAGTAGGTCAGCTGGAGTATATCCATCTCTCAGCTCCCTTTGTGGCAGTGAAGAATAAGGAAGTGAACCTGACTGCTGTTCTGTGGCCCAGCCAAGTGGGAACGGTCACCTACATCTGGTGGATCGGAAATAACACAGAGGTACTGTATCCTGGCTTCCCCTCTCCTCTAATACCCGCTGGCTATTAAGTAGGTTGCTGACTCTTTATGTACAGTATATATATATATTTGTGCATCTGAGCTGCCAAACAGCGGTTTCATTAATCAGTTTCCAAGCATTCTGACCAATCAGATACACGAAAAAGCTTAATTACTGACCCTTTTGCTACATCACATCCTCATTATGCTTTTAGCTGAAACTGAAATTGCCATTTCAACCAGGATTTAACCTGCATGCATGTTTTTCTTATTGTAAACTAGCTTTCCAGCAGAATTGTTGTTCCTGCTTGGATTGTTTGATGCCACCTTTAAAAACGTGCGCAGTTATTCTCCAGCTGTAATCTCAACAACAACTTGCTCTAAATGGACCTGAGTGGATTCACTATGTATCAACCTCCAGTAAAACAGCAGTGGAATCAGAGAGAAAGATCAAAACATCTGAACACAATAACACTGACTTATAAAACTGCACTCTTTGAGTTGCAAGTGACTTATTAACAGACACTGCTGTTGATCCTGAGTTAAACTAATCAAACACCCAATGCCCAGTTCTCTGTGGAACAACACATTTCCTCTTCACTAGGATCACTCCACTCTCACTGTCTCATATGTGTAGATATGTAAATGTGTTTGTTCAGTGTTTGAACAGCTTCCAAAAGCACAGCCAGTTATGTCAGCAGGTAATAACCTGCAGCAGTGTTAGCATTTTATCGCTATCTGAAGAGCTAATGGAGATGTGAGTAATGACCGGGTGTAGCTGCCAGTGTCACAGAGAGAACCCTCTGTGGGCTGTGATACTGAACGCAGCACAGGGGCGACTGTTGCAAATCTCCCTTTGTATGCTCTTATATGTGTGCATGTGTGAGTGTGCCAACAGGCTGACACCTCTGTAGTGTAAATAACAGCAGTGTGAAAAGTTAACCAGCCGCTGATAAGGGTCTCTCTGGGGAAGCCCTGGCTCTGACTCTTTCCATCCCCATCTCACTCTCACTGGCCACCCATCCCATCCCCAACCTCCCTCCCTCTCTCTCTCTCTCTCGCTCTCTCTCTCCCTCCAGCAGCCTGTAATTACCCTAGAGGGAAGTGTAGCGTGCACATTCTCTCGGGAGGGCGTCAATACAGTCACAGTACAGGTGTCTGCAGGGAATACTATTCTGCAGGACAGGAAAACCATCGCTGTCCATGGTGAGCAAAATGACAGGATGCACCACCACAGTAATACACAGAGAGATGTTTTTCATCCTCATGTTGTTGTTGTTGTTGTATGAAGATAATTCAGCAATAAAACAGCAAGGTTCTCTATTTGTAGTTTTGGCCATTTATGCGTCAGAAACATGACATCATAATTCAACAACCCTTTATAAGCAATGGTCCTTTTTGGTTTGGACATAATAAATAAATCACCAAGTGCAGACAGGTTTTAAACAAACCAAGCCAAAAGAACAAAAAGTGTTTCGCCTCAAGAATTTGGAGGAACACTGTCCATTTTAAAAATCCATCAAAATATATGAACCATATTTACTGTATGTTTTTTTGATGCTACACTTACATTGGAATCAATTAATATACTTTTTATCATTCTTGAGCTGTGCTGGTTGAAGCACCTGCCTATATTTGAGAGACTACCTCACCAATTGGAGATTTTCTGTTGCTCCTCACCTCAGGCTCAAAACTAAATTTTGAAATTGTGCTACCAAAACTATGGTCTCACCCCCTTTGGAATTAGGAACTATGGATTTGTGTTTTATTTGATTATTTGCTTATAACTTGTTGAGAAGTAACAGTCAGATCAACTGGACCAGCACTGGTACTGAAAGTGAGCACATTATACAGGTCAAGTACATATAGATGTGTAAGATTCTCATTGGGATGTTCGATGTTGGATTTTTTACTGATATCCGATATACCGATATTGTTCAACTATTAATTTCCGATACCGACATCAGTCGATACCGATATACGCAAGGTCCACCTCCCTGCGTAAATAATTTCAGGTAGACAAACAAAAGTAAACAAAAGTATCTCAAAAACTATAGATCACATCGCTCATATTTTGACACTGAAGAAAACTGAAGAGTTTGATGTGGAATATGTGCATGTTGTGTAAAAGTTGTGACATTACAAGTAAAAAACAATACCGATAATTTCCGATATTAAATTATAATGCCAATATCAGCCGATAATATCAGACATCTCTAATTCTAATACAATAACACTTCAGCTTCATTACAGGATTTAATACTTTCACTCTTGTTCACTTAGTCACCAATGGAATTTTAGTGCTACAAAACCTTAACAACCACTTTTCCATCAACAGAACAAATTTGTTTAGTTGTCAGATGGAAACAATTTTTGTTAAAGCACCTGCTTAATGGTCTAACTGATAACTTTCCATGAGAACTGAAATGATGGCAAAAGCTACAAATATGACCAAAGCTGGAGTGAACAGGAGTCATCCTTTAAAACAGATAGTAATAAAAAGGTAATCTAAACACTGAACTCTGCATGTCATGACAGACGGCAACTAAAAGCATCTCACATGCATTTACCTCTTGGCAGAATACTTCCGCTCTCATCTCCTCGCCTTTTCATCAAACCTTGACGACCACAACCCAGATGTCGCAGAATGGAGGCTGGATGTGAGCCGAGTCATCAAGAACTCGTTGGTCCAGGTAAAGCTCTCTTGGGTCCTTTCATGGTAACCATTGCTTTACTGCGGTAAACACTGTCACTGCCTGACTGGACCTCTGACAGAATATGAGTGCCAGTGGCGGAACAACTGCACTTGGGGACCAGGGGCCCCTGAGCCCCTCTGATGGTTACTGTGCAGGAGGTGGTTACTTTTATATGAGTTAAAGAAAAGACAAAGCATTAAAAAAAAGAAAACTAACCATAATATGTACTACTCATGTATATGGATATATGTATATATCCAGATTGTTTATGGTTCTGGCTTTTTGATAGCTGTTTAGTGAGTAAATCACCGGTGATTAGATTTCACCTTTGAACAAATCTGTGTTGTTTTATTTGGAAAAGTATCTGCTGACAGAGAGCTTGGGGAACAGCATTCCATTCAGCTTCCTTCCTTGCTGCCTTCCAGCCTCTGTGATGAAACTTCCTGTCTATACGAGCAATGGCACCAAAAAAATAACAAGTTGCTCTCTTATCTCCTACTGGGGGTACGATTAAACAAGATATGATGAGTCCATGAAAAATGAATATACAGGGGGTCCTTGAGTTACGTCGGAGATCCGTTCCTGAGAATGTGTCGAAACGGAATTTCGACGTAAGTCGGACCATACATTCATTGTGCCATTGTGCATACATTGTGCCACCAGATGTCGCTATAACACCACGCTAAAATAAGAGTTTATTATGGTGAATTGCCTTTTGTCACCGTAGGGGTTGAGATCACGAGTGTAATGAGCATTTTCTTTAGATTTCTGATATCAACTGTGTAGACCCTGTGTTGTGAATAAACCTACGGTATCGCCACGATCCCGAACGCATCTGTGTCCGTGTGCATCTCCTTACCGGCTGCCGCTGCACCAATTCACGGGAGATGTGTCGTAACCACGAAAACGACGTAATTCGCAACCGACGTAACTCGAGGACCCCCTGTATATGTATGTATAACAGTCAGATCAACCTATATATGGGGGGTTAGGAAGTTAGGGTATAGCCGGGCTGGGGTCAAAGGATGTTAGAGTTAGGATGTTAGGGGGTGGAGGTGGGGGGATAGGAAGTTAGGTGGTGGGGAAGTTATGGGATCTAAGGTTTAGTGAGGGTTAGGGTAGAGGGGTAAGAGGTTAGGGGTCTAATGGTCAGGAAGCCATGGGGTCCAAGCAGTGGCAAACAACTGCACTGGGGGCCCAGGGACCCCCCCACCTCCACACGCACACGATACGTGGCATTGTAGGCCTCTTAATTAATGAATAATTCATGTAATTATCTACGTTACTTCATCATTGTTCCCTTGGATTTAACCTCTCTTCTGTTTAAGGAAACATTTGTGTTTCCTCTTTTTTCTCTCTTGCGCACCACCTTTAACCGGGAGTGCCTGAACCTATCGCTGCGCCCCTGATGAGTGCAGCGTGACCTCCCTGAGACTTTGACACATAAATCTGACTTTTATGGTGATAAATGACAAGGCAAGAGGGAGAAGAGGGAGAAAAAATATAGTTCAGGAGCACGCTGATTGCTGTGGCTCGCACACAGTCTGAGTTCAGGGTCACGCAGTAATGACGTTGCAGTGTACAGAGGAATAAAAGTCAGTGTGCGTCTAATGTGTGTTTGACACCCACCTAAAGGGCTGCTTGTAGCAGAGTCCTCTGTGACCTGTAACACGTAGCATGTAATTCAAAGCCACAGTGGACATGACAGGTACGACTTTTGCCCAATTTTCTTCATGTTGTTATTTATTTTATTTTTTTTACAACATCCTCGGAACGTCAATACTTATTTGATTTCATCATATTCTCACACTGGTTTGTTATTCGTTATTGACGCCGCTTTCTCATGACGACCCCCGCCTCCAAGGCAAAGACGTAAAGAACGAAAAAAAAGCATCGTCAAGATGAAAGTATGACACCCACGCATTCACAGGACTGACTGCAGCAAAGCCATGCAAGAACTGGAAGAAGAACTCCAGGTTCCTGTCATGTCATAAATGACACACTGTCTCTTTATCTGACACTCCCAATAGGGAAAGCAGAAAATACATGTTTCAAAATTCTGCTACATGATGCAACAAATAATATTTGAAAACTGCTGCTTGTTGCTTTTAATTTATTGATACTGTGGCACTTGGACAGATTATGAGATGGTGGGCTTGTGATACAGGTTTTTTATTTTCATGGCCTTCTTCTTCTTCTTCTTCTTCTTCTTAAAAGTAATAAATATTATAAGTATAGAATAAGACAATCATACATTTTAGTTTACATACTGTCACTTGCTTATTACATAGGGGGATGAAAATCACACAAATATAATATGTTGAGTACATGCAGTGCTTTTGCCTGCTGTCGTTTTCTAAACTTGCGACCATCATAAAGTGTTAAAGCTTCTGAGTGTGTGCTAATAACCGAAGGCAACACAAATGAGAATATTAGTGCTCTGACGAACTGTGTGAATTTTTGGTAATCAGTAAGAAGACACAGGAGATTCAAATTAAAACAAATCAAAGTGTTTTGTACAAAATTACAAAATAATTATCGTTATAATTAGACCTGATTAAAATACACACTTGGATTCATTAACTGGACTTTGATTGGGAGCAGATATTCAGCGTCAGCTTTTGTTTCTTGATCTTTTTGATACTTGCTATTTATGCTATGGACACTTTTCCACTTTCCAGCTCCATGAACCTTTGTTTCCTTCTTGTCCTTCTCCTCTAGGCCACAGGTGTGAGAGAGGATCAGCTTCTGGTCACTGTCCTCCCAGGTTTACCCACTGCAGCAGAGTTTTTCCTCCTGCCTGACAAACAGTCAACGGAGGGGAAGCCAGAGAAGAGCTCTGCTCATTTAGATCAGGTACATACAACAGCTGCTGCTGCTCTGTCTGCTAATGTGAATGCACGTGGGTGTATTTAAACTGTATTTGTAGCAGGAGGATGGATTTCACCGTGTCATTCTGACTCCAATTTAAATGTAACACAAGTCTGGAGCGTTGTGTCAAACATATTATGTTGTGTGAGTCATTCTTCTCACTGTTAGTTCAGTAATTGGTCCATGAAAAATCTAAGTTCCTCCTTTTTCCAGCAGATGTCAGCATTGATCTACCAAAAAGTTCCCATTTATTTTTATTTTTTTTCATTTTTCCATTGGGCTAATTCTAGAACATGCCTGAGGAATCTTTGCGATAGACTCATCAATAAGCCTGACAAGTATTAACAAGTAATCAGGGGGACTGGCTTTCTCTAGTCACATCCTGTGTGGGCTATGGAGGTGTGAGAAGAAGAGAAGGTGGGGCTGAAGCGCTCGAAAGAACCTAAAGAGCTAGACAAAGAAACCGTCACAGCCGATCAGTTCACTAAATCACCACGTATCAAGATGGACTGAATGTTTTGTGCCTCAAGTAACAGATAATGACTGATAATAATGTTGGCTCTGCTGCCGTGGGAAAAAACATCCACGGGCTTCAGCCGAGAGAGAATCAAGGCTGATCACCTGGAAAGATCCTCTCTCGCCCACAAGCCAGTGATAAATCTTCATTCAAGGTTGGCATCTCAGAGGTGTAGAGCGTGCTTTACTTGTTAGGCTGCATAATAGATTCACTGACCCTGGTGTACGCTGGGAAAAAAGTAATTAGTCACAGCAGGGTCAGAAATGAAACCGTTAAAAATATAAAGGAGGGAATGAAGGACCACTGAAATCACTCATATCACTATTAATTTAGCAAATGAGGCAGATAAGATAAATGGAGCCTCTGCTGAACAAAAATAAATAAATCAGATCTGATTAGAGAAAAACAGGAGATTTCTTTTTAGTTTGTGTTCTTTTTTGTTGTTTTGGTAACTATGCAATTCCATATCTGCTTACTTCCTGCCCGTGAGTAAAATAGAGAAATGACTTTCACTTTCATTTTGGATTGTGTATAGGTATTACAGCTGCAGAATAGAGATTTATACGTTGGCGGATGGAAGAATCTGTGTGGGGGGAATGAGCACATGAGATTGGAGTCTGGATTTCTATAGTTTACCTTCAGGTCAGGGTAATCTGCCTGATTTATATCAACACTGAATGCTCTCAGTGCAGAGAGTTTTGTTGCCAGTCTGGAAAGCAGAGATCAAGTAAGGCTGCATTGTGTGCGTTATGCATCACAATGGAAGAGTCACATACACACAACAGGAAAGCTCACATGAGGTTTTGCTTGAGGTGAATCTACTACAACAGCTCTGCAATTAAAACATAAACACCCTCTATAAAGTTCAGTTTTCAAAGTGCATTAGAGTGATGTCATTAGCTCTCTCTTGTTATGTATTTATATGATGCCTCTGTATCATATGTACTGTATTGTGTTCATGGTGTCCCACTGTATAACTTAATTTACAACAACCTGAGGTTAAGTTAAAGCTGCATCACTACACTACATAGCACCTGATTCAGTTCTTTTATTATTAGGGAGGAAGAGTCACAGAAGCCCAATTTTTTCTTGCATATTCATTAAGTGTATCTGCGGAGCTGGTCGTGTTTCCACAGACCTGCCTGTCAGTGTACGACACCTGTGTGACAGCTGAGGGAAAACTAAATATAAGACTGGTTGCTTCACTCAAGAACAAAGTACAAAGAACAAAATACTGATCAGGTGAAAATACTCTGATCAACCCCTGACACTCATCTTAAATATGAAACTGAGATATCTCCAATTTGTATAATGAATCATTCAAAGTAAAAAAGTATCACTGTCCTAATGAAAGAGTCATTTTTTTAAATGTCATAAATTCACAATTTAAATTCTTAATAGAACAGTAGAAGAATAGTAATATTTTGTCTCATACACTAACACACTGTGCCCACAGAGTATAGTCTGCTCTGATTGGTCAGCTGGCTCAACTCTCCTGTGATTAGTCACCTATCAGATACATTACAGCTCTTTCCTAAAAGCTTCCTCTTCAGCTATACAAATCATTGTTTCCATAGTAACAGTAGTGATGGTTGCATGGCTGTCATGATGTCCAGCTATATAACAGTCATCCAACAATGGCTCTTAATGAATGTATATGTATATGTATGTAAGGCTGCTTACTTCATCAATATAAACTTGAAGTTGTGTTTTCAGTCCCTAAGCTTCTCATCATTTTGACGTACCTAGGTAGTACTAAACCTAGGTAGTATTAAACCTAGGTAGTACTAAATCTAGGTAGTAGTAAACCTAGGTAGTACTAGATAGTAAATGAGATGTCAAACAATAAAGATTGATGAGAGCGTGTAAGAGGCCTGCTGATCTTCTCAGCTGTTGTGTGTTCTGTGTCGCCCCCAGCTCTCTGAGGTTTTGCTGAGTGCGTTGAATCAGAACCTCGTCCAGTTCACGTTGCGGCCAGGGGTCCAGGTCACTGTGTATGCAGCACATCTATCAGCAGGTAAACAGATCCAGCTGTTTGTGTTTGTTTAGCTCTGCCCAGAGGGGCCTTTGTACCTCTTGCAGAAAGTGGCAGCAGAAATTAACCATCTAGACTCTCAGGAGATATGTTGGACAGTCAGATTTATTATAATTGTTTGCTGCCCCCATAAACTAATAACCCCAACCCTGTGTCTGATTGGCTCCCACCATGTAGCTACACAGAGACATTCAGAGAGTGAGCAGCGTTACAAGTATGTGTGCCTCTTCCTATTGGGGATGCTGCTACTGTCCTAAAGGGGCTTATAAGATAACCAGTAAGAGAAAATGACTTATCTGTGATTTACAGAGGTTGTTGCTGTTCACTGCTTATTGCATGATTCACCTGGTTGTGTTTGCGCCCATCTTTTTTTACATTCTACGGCTCTCGTCTTCCTGTCTCTCCAGCACCCCTGGTGGACACCAGTGAGAACCACAGTGGCTCTGCCATGCTGATGCTCCTCTCAGTGGTGGTTGTGGGTTTAGCCGTGTTTGTCATCTACAAATTCAAGAGGTAAAAGTGTTCATGAAATGTCATGTCTGGTGTATGAAGTCGTAACTGTGTTGGTGATGGGGAGCTGGTGAGAGGTGTCTGAGCATCCTGACAGCTCAGTAAACAAGAGCTGGCCGCAAAGCTACAGAGGAGGGCAGATAGCTGTCTGTCAATCGTCTATGCCTGCGTACCGAGCACCCCCCCAGACACACACACACACACACGCGCATAGACACATATCTGTGGGGATCCTGTAGAGATTCTTTTGTCAGGTCATTCATTGCGAAAGAAATGTCAGTCAGACCTTAGCTGCTATCAATATTAAGCCCTTTGAACGCAGGCACTTGACCTTTCTGAAATGTTAAAATATGTCTCCTCACTAAGGCGCAGTTTCACAGGAAAAGGGCAGAAAGGGTCAAGCAGATTTGTTGACAAGTCCTGATCGAATAAAACTTTACAGATCTTCGTCGCCTGCGATTGCGCGGACGCCGACTTACATGCAAATGTACTCGTTTGTGTAATCATCACGTGACATCACAAGTATTGAGCGAACGCACAACGTTGTCTGGTTGCAAATGGTTTACACAACACCAGCGGACCACATTTGTGTGGTGTGCTTTAGTTGTAGGCTGCTGTCTTTATCCCTTCGCCTCACTGTAAATCTTTTCTCAAGGAAGATCCCAGGCCTCAACGTCTATGCGCAGATGCAGAATGAAAAAGAACAAGAAATGATGAGTCCAGCTGATCCAACAGAGGCCACGCCCAGCTCACAGCAGGACTTGGTGCATTCTTTGGAGATTCTGGACACAGAGTTGAACTCACGGCCCATCGGTAAGCACACTCTTATCTATGGCAGGCCTCTTTGTTTATTTGTTTATTTGTTTATTTATGATTTCAGCATTGCTTATTCCATACCATTGTGCTTGTGTGTTACCACCTCATAAGTCTCATGGCTGTGTTTCTTTGTTGTGTTTCTCAGCAGTGAAATGGTCTGCTCAGGGGCTGAACAAGCGCTAAACAAAAATGAGGACACTGGAAAGTACAGTTGCTTCTAATTAGCGTTATAACACATGGTTCTTCCCAGTGCAGCTGCTTTTTGACTACATGATCGTAACTAATGAGAGACACTAACAGCAGACTGGTCTGCTTCACTGTACCTCAACATAGGTTCGACCAGTTTCAGCAGCACAGGCTACTGAAGACTTTGGTATTCAGCAGAATATTCAGTGATGCTTACAGATGCCTGTCACTCATTTAGCCAGGGTTTTTATGAAATCTATTCTATTTATAGATGACTTTGTTTTGTCAGTACTGGAGAATCAGAGCTAACAGCACTGCTATCTGTTTGTTGTTTGTTGATGGGAACACGTTAGTTGCTTATTATTGCGCTCAGTTTTAATTTCTTGTAAAATTCTAAAATGTCTGTAGTAAACAGAAAAGAGTTACACATCTTTAATGCCATTCACCATCTCGGTGCTTTTAGGAGTTTTCCCAGTACTGAATCTGATCCCTCACCTGTGGTCTGCTGTGACCTGTGGCTTGTTGTTGCTCATGTTGCACACGTTTCTGAGTTGTGTCACTGTCTTGACGCTTCTGTTACTCTGTGCAGTAAGTTGCATTGTGTTGCAACTCTATTCATGGCTAATGTAGTTTCTGTTCTTCTGTTCTATAACTGCTCTTCATTCTTCATCACCCACCTCAATCAACAACTTTAAAACATGATCCATGCTATTTTTGTCTAACGCTACTAAAGCTTCTGCATGGCTGTCAGATGGTTGACTCTTTGACACCTTGAAGCTGAAGGTGTCTTAATCAAGACGACCATGTGGATTGTCCCTTTTAGCTTATTGTTTTGGTTCTGGGACTCTATGCCCTCGTTTCTTTATAAAATCACTCTGCTCTAGCTCTTGTTTATGCGAATATGACGGCTCATGTTGCTCCCAGTCTGCTGGACATGTTAAGGAACAAACACCACAATGGCTCCTACAATCACTTCATGCACTTTTAAAGTCTCACTTTTTTTTTACTGAGGCAGTTGCCATGGTAACTCAGGCTTCGTAATAAATATCCTCTTTTTTGTTTCTCCCCAGGATGTATGAAACCTCATGTACATGTGAAATTCTCCACAGAACTCCCCACATATATCTTCTGAACTCTGGACTGGATGATGGCTCCAGCTGCATCATGGTTTTTATTTTGATTTTTGAAAGATTTTGGACACAAAGGTTTTGAGCTTTATACTTACCTGTGCATGTTGGACCCTCCTGACACATACTGCTAAAGCTTCTGTATGGCTGTCAGATGGTTGACTCTTTGACACCTTGAAGCTGAAGGTGTCTTAATCAAGACGACCATGTGGAATGTCCCTTTTAGCTTATTGTTTTGCTTCTGGGACTCTTTGCCCTCGTTTCTTTATAAAATCACTCTGCTCTAGCTCTTGTTTAAATTATATGAATATGATGGCTCATGTTGCTCCCAGTCTGCTGGACATGTTAAGGAACAAACACCACAATGGCTCCTACAATCACTTCATGCACTTTTAAAGTCTCACTTTTTTTTTTACTGAGGCAGTTGCCATGGTAACTCAGGCTTCGTAATAAATATCCTCTTTTTTGTTTCTCCCCAGGATGTATGAAACCTCATGTACATGTGAAATTCTCCACAGAACTCCCCACATATATCTTCTGAACTCTGGACTGGATGATGGCTCCAGCTGCATCATGGTTTTTATTTTGATTTTTGAAAGATTTTGGACACAAAGGTTTTGAGCTTTATACTTACCTGTGCATGTTGGACCCTCCTGACACATACTGTGCTCTGGTCAAACCAGAAAAAACTGTGTACAGTTTTTTTTTTTAAATTATCATTACTTTTATTGTCTGGCAAGTTGGACATTTAAAATTGTAGTTTATTTAAACAAGTCAGATACATAATCCAGAGGGAGCAGGAGCATGAACCAGTGAGGGGAAACTGTAATAAGCAACAATCTTTGGATTTTGCTTCCATACTGTATCTGAGATTAGTTTGCTGTTCTATGAAGCTGACAGCAGAAGTGTATTATTTATTGATACAAATATACTTTGAAATATGTTATTGATGTGAACAACACATTTATTTTGTAGATCATGAATGTCTATGTTACAAATTAGTGTAATTAAATTACAAATGTCATACTAAACAAACTGTTATAAAATAAGAATAAGGTTCTTTAAAGCTTTTGGTCCACTGTCCCCCAGAAAGCTGATTTATGGCACAATACACATTTTTTTTACCAAACTATTTCCTTTTTTCAGACTTTTATTTGTTTACAAAAATACAGGGTTTGGTTGTCTGGATGAATTGAAACTTTGTTGTTAATCTAATGGTCCTGATATTATTTCTGATAAATACCTGTTTGTAAACTGTTCTGTGCTTTGGAATAAGAGACCAACTCATGGGAAACATTCTAACCGGCACCCACCTTCTACAACTGAAGTTTCACCAGACTGTGCGACTTTAAGGACAAGAAAAAAAAGTGAAGTGGGGCCAGGGGGGCGACTATCCCACAATGAAAACGACTCCAAAGTTGTAGTCAGCTGCAACTTGACCAACAACCCTACTGGAGGTAGAGCACAATTTATCAAGGCAAAGATCTAATGTGGCAGTTGGAATGAAATACACCTGTTTGCTGAGAGAATCTGAAGACCACAGCAGTGAGAAAGACGGAGGGGGGTTAAGAGAGATGGAATGGAGTGTATTTTGGGGGCTTGATGCATTAAGCATGATGTCTCAGACAGAATAAGCAGAGGACGACTCTTTGCATTCCAAATGTGGCCAGTCAAGCTTAAGGCTGGCTAAGCTTGGTGACACATTTAGGCTAATGTCCCGACCCACTCTCAAGCAGCAGCCGCCTTCATCCCACCTCATTATACTGAGCTGTAGAAGCAGCAGAACCAGAGCGCAGATGCTACCAGGCTGCACAGATGGTTTGCTTGTTCGGGGGACTGTCAAGTCCAGTGGTAGTTTGTGTGGGAAATCCGACGGATGTAAAGTCTGATTGATGCCTTTTAGATCTTCTGAAGGTTTATGTCTGTATCTGTATTCTGAGGAGATACAAAGGGAAGGAATTTATTGTCAGCTGAGGGTGATATTTTCTACAATTGTTTAGTCCTACAAGTGCATAAATTGCCCAATTTGTGTAAGTGTAAATCCAAAACATGAGACATGAAATGTAACACACAGTGGCTGCGTCACATAGAAATGCTTGATATTTGTAACACTGAAGCTGCACTACAAAAAATATATACAAATAAGGCTAAAGGTTTTGTTTCCACCTGCTGTGGAACGACATCTGTGGACTGGAATCAATTTTTATTCCAGACTCTGGGACTGCATCTTAGCATTAACTCAGATGGTGCGGCTAGACTCACAGACTGCTTATAGAAAGGCCCAGGAACTCGCAGTTGTCTTTGTGTTGAGTGGTGTATCCTCCTGGGACCAAGTAAAATAACTGTCATCAAATTTATTTTTCTTTCTAATTTCTAACCTCCTTGGGGTCAAATAAACATCTTACATTTTACATTTTAAAATGTATTTTTTTTATAATTTTAATTATCTATTACCATTTTGTTATTTATTTTAAAAAGGGAGTCCCAGCATGCCAGCCTGTCACATGACATATCTCTAGAAAGCCCAGGATGTCCTCTTTAGATGACAGCAGGATTTAATTGGGTTTCTTGAGAACATGATGTCCACTGCAGAGGACAAAAAGTCAACGTGCCAGGTCCCAGGAAGGTAAACTAACACACTGAGCTCCAGCTGTGAGGTCATTTTAGTGTCTTTGCACTGACGCATTGCAGCAAATTTCTTTTTTTTAAATGCCTGAAACATACGCACTTGAGTTTCACAAAAGGAGTTAGTTATCGACTCATATCACCACCGTGTGTGTTGCTCAGTGCCACTTGAGTTTTAAGTAGCAGTGGGCGCCAAGCATCAAGATATCAAGAGCGCAGTGGTGTGTGGGTAGATGCGGTATGTGACTTTCTCATTCTCTTGCCCGAAATGAGTGTGATTTAGTGGAACAGCGATTAATTACTGTGGTACATTTGTTGAACAGGGGCATTTTTATATTTCAAAGCTGCATGCTGAGATCATTTTGGTAGCTTCAGTTCTCACATTGTAGTTGTGTGTATCCATCTGAGGCCACAGGACATCATTTGCACTCAGGTATGAGGTGATTTATCTCATCCTATTGCATCTCATGGTGGAACGTTTTTTGGAAATGTAGCAATACACTAACAGTTGCGTCCACCGCCCTTTTTTCCAGTTTGGTGAGGGTGTAAAGATGTAGAAATGGAATTTGTTGCTCATGTTTCAGATCTAAGAAATAAATTCCCACATTTCTCTGTGCAGTTCTTTAACAGCTGTGAGCGGAGATGTGCAGTGCAGTAACCTGTCACCACAGACACATGGTTCAAAACAGCAGTACTAAACTTAACTCCAGGGAGAAGGAAATGTCTCTGGCTCAAACAACAGCCACAGGACTGTAATAATAAAAGCATATTCTGCCCTCTGATTTCACACAGGAGAATGGAGTGCATGGTGGTGGTGTTTGGGAGGGGGCAGGTCACATTTACAGGAAGTCTTGCATCGAGAGGCGTATCTGGCTTCCTGGATAGGATGAGCTGCGTAGTACTGTCTACTTGCTTTGAGCTACACTCTCTTCGCAGCTCTCTAGCTCCTCCTCCACACAGGATTAGCAAGATTATTATTTTTGTAGAGAAATATGAATAATAACTACAAAAAAAGAGTTTTATTACTGTACAGCTTTTGTATAAGAACAGACGGTAAGGTGTTAGAGTGTTTTCGTTTGACCTCAACTGTGCTGTGTGTAACTGTTTTATGCATTTACAATCATATTTATTAAATAGAAATAAGTCTGTTAACTGTGTTCTCGTTTTCTTACAATATTTGTAAAGAAATACTATGTATTTGCCTAAGTAATATTCAACCTATAAAGAAACCAAAACAAGCATGTGTTGGTATTTTCTTTCACACACATACAGTATATACGCATTTTCCTATTTCTCAATCAGGAAATTGTACCATGCCATGTTTTCTGGGGTGAACACTGATGAAAAATGATTCTTCATATTCAGGTTTGCCTTAGTAAAATGCTGCATAGATACAGTGGGTGTCCATGTGACATCACATAACACAAAAATAGCCAGCTTGACTACAGGAGAGAAAGAAATGGTGACGAGACACAAGTGAAATACTCTTATACGTTTAATAAACTATTTTATTTCTTTCCCATTTTACAGGCAACCTTTGGGAAACTTATCAGGAATGTCTCATTAAAAAAAAATGTGTCCATGTGCTTCAACTCTTCTGAAGGTGGTTTAGTACAGTTTGTCGAGCAGAGAGACCAGTCTCATGAATAGGAATGAGGAACTCTGATGAATTCATTAAAGATGAAGATGTTAAGTTTAGCATGGTTATAATATAATATATAAAGTTTCAGAATGTAATGACGCTGAAGTGAATGATAATGCATAGAGGATAATTGCAATTATAACTGGCCCCTTTATGCTTATTTATGCAGTTTCCTAAAATAGCCATGCTTGGAGCAGTAGTAGTGATAATGATAATGGCCACAGCAAAGGCAAAACTAACACAGACTAATTCATATCCATGATGGCCAGTGTACAATGCAAACAGTATTTCAGCTGAAGCACTGAGAGCATATATCATCGGAAAAACAATGATGATGACTATGTTACTCAGAGGCACGAGTTGTCCTCAACATGAGACAAGAGAGACAGGCCACACATTACAAATGTGTGTTGATGCTGCTGGTGATCATTCACGGGGGCACAGACACAGAGTGGGAGGGGGTCGGTTGGCTGCTTATGGACTTTATAATTGTTCTGTAGCCAGGTGATACCTGTGTACAGAAGTGTATTGCTGCCACACTAGAAAAAAAAATCAGATTAGTTTATTGTGTTAACGTGATAAGTCAGTTTATTTTAATAATGTGATACGAGAGTTTATTGTGGTAAAGTGACAAGTCAGCTTATTGTATTAATGAGACAAGTCAGTTTATTTTATTAACGTGATACGAGAGTTTATTGTAATAACGAGATGCAAGAGTTTATTGTATTAACGTGATAAGTCATTTTATTGCAAACACATGATATGAGAGTTTATTGTAAAAATGTGATAAGTCAGTAGCTAAGTCAGGTAGCTAACAGTTAGCCTGCTGGCTACCTTCGCACTGAAGAGCACATCATGCATTGGCCCCGTGCTCAATGCTGTGTGTCTGTTACAACGTCATGTTTTTAGTGTAGCTCATTGAAGGATTGGGTCATGCATATGTTACATAGCCAATGAGGATGGTCGAGCTTTGAACACAAGACATCAGCCAATGAGTGATCTTCAGTACGAAGGTAGCTAACAGTTAGCCACCAGGCTTGCCTGCACTGTGTGTTGCAGCCAGTAAATACAGGCTTCACTCTGTCAAAACCGAAGCGGAGTCTTTCACTGCGTGTTTATAGAAGGGTAAGGAGGGCTTTTAATTGTAGTTACTTTAATTGTAGTTACTTATTTTCACCAGCAGTGTGCATTTTTCCAACACAGAGGTGCCTAAGGGTTCTTGTTTTTTAGGCACGGGTGCAGATCGGAATGTTGCACAGAGGACGAGTGAGTTTGGAAAGTTAATAGCTGCCTGCAAAGTTGCTAAAATTATAATCTGCCCAAGTTATCAGTGGGAGGACTTCTGTACCAGGAAGAGGGTTTTTCTTGTCAAGCCTGACATTGTGAATATTGAACTGTATCGAGTGAAATTTCCGGTGAGTTAATACTATAGACGATTAGCGTTTACAGTATTAACGTAGATCCAAGATCAAGAAGACTGACTTGTCAAAACTCACCTCTTCCCCACTCCACACCAAACCAGAACAAGAAGTGGCCCAACGTGTAGTATGCAAGAAGATAAGAAAAACTAAACCCTTGGAGCTAGGAAATGAGGAGCTAAACTCAATTGATATGCAGCAAATTTTTGTTGAACATGTTATTAAAAATGAAGCTTCTGTCAGGGTCATGTGTCGGGCTGGATCGAAGGAGATTGCAGACACGGAGTACGGGGAAACAAAAATACTTTATTAACAAGAGTCTCTAACAAAAACGACTCTACGTCTCCAGACGGTAGAGCGAGAAAAGAACCTGAAGCGCTGTGGCAAAAAAGGAGGAAGCTGGTCTGGTCCTGGTTGCAGCTCGAGACCAGTGACTACAGGAAGAGACAAAAAGGCAGTCAGAACCAACCATGAGGGCAAAAACGCTAGGCAAAGGCAAAGAGTGGCATCTGGCAATGAAGTGATGTCCAGACACTCCTTACCAAGGGAGCTTGATGACCAAATTGGAAACAGGTGAGTCTCGTCAGCTGCACCCAGGAGAGACCAGCCTCGCCTCCAGCCACACGCGCGTTGCAGGCAGACACAAGGAATGGGAAAGAAACCAAAAACATAGCCTAGATGGCCACATAGCCAAGGTGCGCGAGAACCCCATCAACTAAGCTGCTGTTGACAGAAAATACAAAGAGTTAAAAGCAAATCAAGTGGAGAGCTAAACAGGACCTACCTTTAAACTGGACAGGCTCACAATAAAGGAACCTACTGGAGCCACAGAGAGAGGTGAGAGTCCCATAATGGAACACAAGGAAAAGAAAGCTAAATGTGAACATATACAAACCTTTGAGGATGATCTCCTTAGTGGTTTGGTAGGCCCAAGATCTGTTGCTGTTGTAAACACTGAAACAGTCCAGTGTCAAGCAATCATGGATTCTGGCTCACAGGTTACCACAATTTGACAAAAGTCATTTCATGATACTCAACTGTCCTCCCTACCTATTCTCTCCCTCACAGACATCCTCAAAGTTGACGGAGCACGAGGTCAAGAGGTGCCTTACCTGGGCTACATTGCGATAAGTATACAGTTCCCAGAAAACATCACGGGTAAAGTAGAGCTTGTTAAAATGCTAGCTAGTTGTCCCAGGCTGCAGGTTCAATGCAGAGTTTCCTGCTCTTTTAGGCATCAACATTCCCCTGATTGGAAACCTTTATGGCACATGCCAGACCAAAGGTAACCACAAACAAGGGGGGCCCACTCTTAGTAGAGCCATCCACTCTAACTAGTCTGCCCAGTGGTCTTTCTTTTTGTAGCTATGTCATGTCAAGCCCTCAGCAAACATGCTTCAAAGTCCCAATCCTGCTTAAGAATGAGACAGCACACAACATAACAGTTTCCGCAGTGTAGCAGAGCTTTCCATCCCTCATTCAGGATTTACTGGATACTACAGGAGGTTTGTCAAGGACTGTGCAAAAATTGCCAAACCACTTTATGTCTTGACTGCTGGTTACCTTCCACATCGGAAGAAGTCAAAGTGCTTCTTGAACTCCGACCTAAAACAACCCTTCAATGAGCGATGTACTGCAGATTGTGGGAGTGCATTCAAAACACTCATCGACAACTGCTCCAGTGCTCGGCAGACCTCCTCAATCCCACCAACACACCTTCCTATGAAAAAGCAGGCTCTTCTATCTCTGAGGTCGCCGAGGTGGTCAAAAAACTTGCCGTGGTGGAAGGGCCCCTGGGGTGGACTAGATCCACCCGTATTATCTTAAGGCTCTGAATGTTGTGGGGCTGTTTTGGTTGACAGCAACATCGCATGGACATCAGGGGCAGTGCCTGTGGATTGGCAGACCGGGGTGGTGGTCCCCCACTTTAGTCCTTGTGGGTCATCTTTTGAACCCCCTTTGTACTGCACAACTGCAAGATGTAGGAGTTAGTTGTGGTGATGTCGATAAAGTGCATACAGTCTTGTACCCTCGCCCAGTCCTATGGTGGGTTTAATAATATTGGATCAGTTGATCTGAATGGTTAACCCCACCCATGTGTTTGTTGTAAGCCATGACCGCTGCTGGAAAGGGGATGTCTCTCATAGCCCAACGTCCATCCACTTTCACCCTCCCCTCGTCTGCACTGTGGGCAAGGTGGATGGTGGACCTCACCTCCCGTGTGTCCATCCACTTTCACTTCCCTTATTCATCTGACCGCTCCTCTCTCACTTTTCTTGGTCAGAGCATTTCTTCTCCCCCTGGGGCATCCTTTTCCCTATATTTCCTACACGCTCCAAACTTCATGGCGAACAGGTCAAAGGTTTTGGACTGGTGTAAAAGTTGTCCCGATGGAGGATGCCTGGACAAGGCTCATCACCACATCATATGACTGCCTATGCTCTGTCCCTGTTGTGCCTTTGCCTGTGTAAATAATAATACTGACAGTGTGACACTGTTTCTAATAATCCTGGACACTCTGCAGTAAAACTAGGGAAAAACAAATAAAAAGCCCAAAGAAGCTGTACAAATATTATGGCTCGACATCAGTCCATTTGTACTTTTTCCCAATTGCAGTGTTTTTGGCAGCATATTTATTTGTGTTGCTGCATAGTTTCAGGACTTTATCCATTGAAAAAAAAACAAGGCAAAATGGTCTTTAGGGCTGTATTGGGCTGATGTGTCGAACTGTACCCCTGGTGTCCTGCGTGGGGGAAGAGTGGAGTGGGAGGTCAACAGGCAGATCGGTGCGGCGTGGCAGTGATGCGGACTGTGCATCAGTCCATCATGGTGAAGAAGGAGCTGAGCCAAAAGGCAAAGCTCCCGATTTACCAGTCCATCTATGTTCTTACCTTCACCTATGGTCACAAGCTGTGGGTAACGACCAAAGGAACAAGATCGCAGATACAAGCAGCCAAGATGGGCTTCCTCCGCACCCCTCCAGGGTGTCTGGGCTCTCCCTTAGAAATAGGGTGAGAAGCTCAGTCATGTGGAAGAGGCTCAGAGTAGAGCCACTGCTCCTCCACATTGAGAGGAGCCAGATGAGTTGGTTTGGGCATCTGGTCACGATACCTCCTGGACGCCTCCCTGGTGAGGTTTTCCGGGCATATCCCACTGGGAGGATGCCACGGAGAAGACCCAGGACTGGAAGCTCGAGGGACTATGTCTCTCAGCTGGCCTGGGAACACTTTGGGATTCCCCGGATGAGCTGGATGAACACAATACACTCCATCTGATTTCAGAAAATACAGCTCAGAATGTTCTGTGACTCCAAAGAAGTTCAATAAAGCAAAATTGTGGCAGCTGTGGCTTAGGACATAAAGCACATCAGCCACTAACTGGTTGATCTGCTCATGAGATGATCCGTCTTGTTTTAGTTTAACATTAATTAAATAAAAAAGGCTAGAGTCAACAGTGCAGTGAGTAATTTTAAAACATGTACGGAGCCGTTTTAGCAATGCACGGTAGTGAGGGCGAGCTGGGGCCATCTAGCCTTTATTTATGGTAAATGCAGAATTCCAGAGTTGGGCCACAGTTAGTAAAACAGCCGTCTCTGACTGTCCCCTGAGGAAAGGGGGCACGGAAAGGAATGATAGAGCTGGACTCTGGCTATATACCTAGGGAATGTCATTTCGCTCTGTTGGGCAAATTGCATGCCCTAATATTAATTGCTATTGGAAATGCTTGATTTGATTAAGGATGGGTCCCAGGGGGCCTCTGCTGTAGCTCTGCAGCTGAAGAGAAGGGAGTGGTGCCTTTGAGCATAACCTTGTTTTGTTCAAAGGCAGTGGGTATTAAGTCAATAATTTACACAACCCGCCTGTGGAGTTTGTTTACACATTTCTAAAAGATCCTTTTTTTCCCAAGATCACCGACACAACCTTTGATGTACACAGTGACGTTATGATGTATAGAAACGCCATAAAAAGCACACATGCAATCTTGCTGATATGAAAAAACCGAAGCCTAAACATGTTAGATACATTTTCAGCATATAGGTGGATTAAAACACATTTATCATTCAGACATGGCACAGAATTGATCACAACAGTTGATGGACCTGCAGTATAGGAACATTTGCATTTTACTGATCACTCCTTCAGCCATCGCTGTGGGTTTTGTTCATGTTTTCCTTTTCGGTATGCACCAGGGGAGCTTAAGGGATCGTTTGTTTTGACTGCAGAGAGTGCATTTGTCTTTCTGCCCAGCATAAATAGGAGATGACAGTGAAATATAGCCTACAGGAAAAGTTACCATTAGCTGAGAAGGAGAAATACTGTTATTGCATAACCACATGGTGGTTTCCATGACTATACATCTGTGCAGAAATGTATGTGCACACAGCATGTACTTTAGTGTGACTCTGGGCTGTTGTGCCACAGATGATGTGTGTACATGCAATTAGAAAGAGTACATTTAACTTCAGACTGAATTAAAATAAAAACAAGTAACACTTAGGTCCATACAAGCTTGCATTATGTAAATGTTTCTCATAGGTTTTGACCTCTGGCCTGGAACATTAGCATACAACACCAGCCAGCAACCAGCCTCCTTATCTTAATGGTCCTCTCCATGTGAACCTCACAGACACTGAGGATTGGACTAACTCTGCAGATTATCCACACTGCATTAAACCCCGGCTGATGAAGTCGTCATTCCTCTGAGAATTGCACAGTTAATTCCTTCTGTAACAGCAGAACACAGGCAGTCACTGTCTTTTCTTTGAAACACGTCATCCCACCCGTGTTTGTTTCCTCTGTGTGAATGTGACTCATGATGCAAAGAGTGCAAATGCTTACAGAGACAGACAGTGTTTCATTAAAAACCCCATCAGGTGTGCAGACAGTCTTATCTGGATTTATGAAAGAGCTGTGGCAGAGGCTGATATCATCTCTCATTCATACTTATGAGAGGCAGTGTTACACATTTCTTGGTGGATGTTGACTAGTAGCTGAAAAATAACAAATTGTTTGAAACACACTGTTTGATAAGAGCATATGTCATTGAATGTATTGTATTTATTGCATAGCACTAATTGAACACTACACACAGTATTGAGAGAGGACGGTAGATAAATCCGAAACTTTCCTGAATGATGAATCACTCCTCCATAAATTCATCCACTTGACTGGGATTGTTCCATCATTTGCAGTTTTTAAAATGATTCATTTTATCATTGTAGCGGTGAAACAAACTTTAAATGGATGGCAGCTAACTGGATTTGAGTGAAAGGGGAAGGAATGATGATGAACAATGCTAGCAGACATGCACCCACTTTACCAATCCAACACCCAAACAGGCACAGTCTGCGATTGTTGTCTTTTCATGGGCTAACTGTTAGATACAGACAATACAGACACACTTTGACTTTCAAGTCTTTCCTTTCAAATGATTGCACTAATTTATATGTTAATGCTGGAAGTATTTAGGATACTAAGCTGGTGGAGACCATTGTGGCATCTTTGTGTACTAAATAAATCCTTACATAGTATGTTAAATTCAGTAAATAAATCAGAATCCCTGGGGAACTACAGGGAATAAGCAGCTATAGGAAAATGCACTGTATACTATGAATTTGTCAGAGAATTATGAAAAGCAGTATGTAATTTACAGTTCAGTCATTTGGATAATTTGTTTGTAACCCCTGTAGAGGCAGCAGTTCTCTTTATAATGTAGTTGTATATATTTTTTTGTCATGAGTGAGTAAACTATCGTCGAGCAGAAATCCTTAGTCAGATGATGGTGTCGTTTTTCAGTTCTGCTGAATGTGCGCTATGGAAAAAACTCATGGAACATTCATGTCCTTGATTCAGTATATTGCATATACTGAATCAAGGACATTCTCGTGTTTGAAAACTCCTTCTGAATCTCTTCCTAAACCATATCGGTTCACTACCCTGTTTTTTGCGGAGAGGTAGTTAATTTAATTCTTTGACCAATGAACTTCACAGAGTGGTTCTTTATTTAGGAACTGTTATAAATATAGGTACATGTTTTAGGGAATGTAAGTGAACAGGTTGAATGAGTGCAAACAATTACCAGAAATATGTGCTACAAAGACCAGGCAATAATTTTTTTTTTTTTTTTAGATCTTTGTTCATAACTCAAGATGCCTTTGAGTAACCATTACATCCTGCCATTTTATTTCTCTCAAGTTTCCGCGTTTTGTTGTTTGCTAAGGAGGTTTGATAAATTAACTTTTATCAAACTTTTTGTCTACACGTTCAGTCGACTTTAGTCGAAATGTTTGTTTGGTATTTTGGCCGTGAAAACCCTGAAGTGATTTGCTTCCCTTTTCATTCAGTTTGGTTGGTTTGGGTTTGTATTAAACTTACACTTAATCAGTGCCCTGCTTATTTTTGTTCCCTTTTTAAGTTCAAATCATATGTTCCAACAGTGGCCCCTAGGTGGCTTATTCAAAGGCTTGTAACAGTAACTCTGATTAAAACTCACTCTTTTATACACAAATAAATTAGCTTCACTAGCTTCACTAGCTTCACTGACTTTGCACTGGTTTGTGACCTTGAAACTTCTTCATTCTTCCTCAGAGCTTTAATTGGCTAATTGACCTGCTTACTGACCACTTTCTGTATACATTTACTGACATAGTTTTTTTTACTCCTGTGTTTGAAGATGAAGTGGAAATTACTTATTTCTGCCTTTAAAATTCACATAAACTATGTTTACATCACCCCTACACACTGTTAACATGTTACTTCTGTACTCCACTGAACAAAGCATAACATTTGTCTTTCACTGAAGAGCATCCTGCCTTTTACTTATCCTCTCTCCCTTTTTGTCTACACTCTTTATAGCTTCTTATCTTTACATTGTATTGGTCTATATGTTTCCTGTCAGTCTGTCTCCATCTATTGTACAGGCCTGAAGACAGTTGTTTTTAATACCCAGTATGTTATCACTTAAATCAGGTGATCCATCCCAACATGCACTCAGGCTAGTGTCAGTTTATATCCCCATCAAATTAAATGGTTGAACACATGACTGCATATGTGTGAGGCCAGCACCTGCCTGTTACGGCTACTGCTTCAGGCATCGCATTCGATTTGACGGCAGTATACCTCTCCCTCAACAGGGGGGGATGTGTCTCTGCCGTGTCAGGCTCCGTCCTGTGTCAGTTAAAGATGCACCTCGCCGAGGTGCCTTCCCTCGCAGGCAGCAGTAACTGTCGCCATCCTGCCACACAACCCCACAGGCTGCTGATCCGCCGCAAACTTGCTGTTTTTGTAGTAGTTAATGGGATTCTCATAGAAATGTGTCACTCCCCACCTGAAGACAGTCACTTCCACTGAGAGAGTGCATATTTGTATGCTGTGGACAGGCCAGTTCATTATCGCTGTCTAAACAGGGGAAAGCCTGACGCTGTGTGACTGCTCTAAGCCGAAGCTGTGTGTGTGTGTAAATATATATATATATACATATATGCATATATATATATATACACACACACACACACACACACACATATATATATATATATACACACACACACAGCTTCGGCTTAGAGCAGTCACACAGCGTCAGGCTTTCCCCTGTTTAGACAGCGATAATGAACTTTGGTCTCTTTTCCTACCGTTAGTAGATTTGGTTTTTTTATTTTTAAGAGAACAACCTTAATTTAAACACTTAAATGTTTGCCACAAGTTCAACCCATTTGTTCTTTTTACTTTTTCATCAATTTAACATTAGCGACATTGACTGTAGAGAGATGAAGTTGTTGAAACTTGGCGTGAATAAAGATTATTGCTGCGTTTCATTGTACAGGAGACGTATAGACTGCAGCATGTGTCAGATACCAATACAATATGGCCGAGGCTGTTGTTTCTGACCGTGCATCTAATTCAGGAACCATGATAACCATGATAACCACATTAGCAGTGTTGACCATTGGCAGAGATGCATTTGTCAACGTGTTGAGCGCAGTTTAGTGCCTTGTGTATTGGCATGACAAATAGCTTCACACCACCACAGGCTTTCTTATGGGGTTCAAGAAGGAAGAAATATCTCTTCACTGATGTTCATAACTTTTATGACTAATGTGTTGAAAGCAGTCAGAGGGAAATGCTGAGCCGCTACATGACTCATGTTTTTGTCTCTTTTTTAATAGTCCTAATCCAACCCCTGTAAAGTGTCAGAGTAACGACTGTGAGCTACATCTCATTAAAAAAAAAAACACAGACAATTCAAACAACTCCTTTTTTTGTTATCGAGTTAAAGGTGGATGATGAGAAGAGACTGACTTGTTGTTTTGCTCCTGAAGGTTTTCTTCGATTTTTGAGAACTTCTTTTATGTTGATCAAATGTAAACAAGTGAAGTCATTGCGTTTATATGTACAGTCATTCAGTATAACACTGTCCATGCTTGCATGTGCTCAGCAACATACTATTCTGTTCATGTTTATGTTCGCATTACTTTCTTGTGTATTTTACAGCCTCGCATTGACTTTCTCACAACCTACATGGGCTGTGACCATCTTTTTGCACTAGATGGCACTGTGCACATGGTTGTGTCCAAACCCCTGAATAACGTGACGGGATCAAAGCACCCAAACGTCATGTATGATCAGATATTGACACTGTGTTTTGTATTTAGCCTGCAGCCCTATCAGATCAGCTCTGTAGCTGTGGGATCATGTCGGAAATCTGACGGCACAAATCCATGCGTTGTGATTTACTCCCACTCCCAGTGCCAGTGTCAGTGTCTATAAGGGAAGCTACTGGGAGGCATACAGCAGCTGAGTTGAGTCAGCAAAGGTCACGGGAGATGACACTGCACCGTGAGAGTGAATTAGCAAGGGGTCTCTCCCAGGGCCAGGTGCTGAGCTGTTAGCCCTCATTGGCGCCCAGCCAGGCAATAAAAGTCAGGTCTTGGAAAGTGATGTCCTGTAAAAGCCAAGTGTTACTTGAACACTGTGCTGGTCAGGTAACCCAGCAGTTGAATAAAATGTCAGCCTTGCTGGACATGCTCAGCACACAGGATTGGAAAGCCTGTAATGCAGCTCTGTCCTACACTGAAACCGCATAATTAAAACCTCCTGTGGAATCGAGCCAACACTGCTACTCACCTGCAGGTGTTATAACGGTGCATCAGTGCTGGATGAAAATATATGTACATTTGTGTGGATCACATGTGCATAAATTTCCCCTCGCTGTGTTTTATTGCACACGTCCCATTTTTTACGTCATCAATTGACATAGCATTTGTTAGACTGCAATAACTATGATCATCACAGCTGTCAAATGCAATGCAACAATGTAAGTACCACTACTGGCTCAGCAGGGGCCACTATCAAAATTCGAAAAGTCAATAGATTCTTGTGAATCTGGGTCTGCGGTGTCTTTTCTCCATTTCATTTCATATTCCACTCTGAGTTTAGTTTTTATCACCCACTTGTGCTGCGTTCATGCAGCAGTGATAATCAACTGGAAGTGCAGCTGGTAAAAATCCAACAAGCCACAGCGTCTATCAATAAGAACAGGTTTCATTTTATGCGTATGGATATCTGGTCCTGCTTTCACTGATTTACACAAACAGCTGTAGGTTTGGTGCCAATTAACATTGTCTGTGTTTTGTTTGAAGTATGAAGTGTAAAATTCAGATTCCAGATGTGAATTAGATTTTGAGGTGAGAAACTGTACTTGTCTTGAAAAAATACACAGATTCAATCTCGGCAGAATATGTGTTTTTTGTTGCATGGCTGATGGACACATGTTGTGAAATGTCCCTTTAACATTACAGAAAAAAAAAACACAACATCATCTGGTGCTGCAAGTTATATACACTAAGCAAAAATCTAACGAACATTACTTACTTTATGAACAAGTTGGTCTTCACTGTGTTTTCTAAATAAGGTCTGTCAAGTAGCCAGAGCCTGTGGTTGCACACTCATGAATAAAGATAGAAAAGGAAAGCCTGCTCTCTGCATTCAGCAGGTTTCGCTAAAGAAACTAAAAGAAAAAAGAAGTAGAATACATGTCAAATCAGGTGGAGTGAGTTTAATGATGCCGCTGCTGCACTCTTAAAATATAAAACAGTGGCTTTACGAGCCTCTCGCTGGAGTGGCCAAAGCTGACCAAAACAAGTTTGTGTAGCAGCTGCAGAGTTTTTGAAAATTGATATATAATTGTGTTTTATAATTGTGTGTTTTTTTTTTCTTTAAAACCATAGTAAAATGAATAACTGTAACACTGTTACGGCCCGAGGGCCGAGGCTGTTGATCCATGTATAGGTGTGGTCTTTTTGCTCTGGCTCCTCCCTTTTAGGTGTGGTTGACCCTCCTCTTACGCAGCTGTTTCCAATCAGGAGGGGTCTTATGATTGGAGCGCCAGCCATCGAGAGTGGAGGGAGATTATTGGGCGTACAGATAGAGAGAGAGAGAGAGAGAGAGAGCGCACATGGGCCTTTGCAGATCATTGTGAGCTGGAGCTATTGTGCTGATCAGGCGTGGTGCTGGTCAGTTGTCGCTGGATGTGTGCGTGTATAAGCTGGAGAAGCTGTGGTACTCCTGGGAAGGAGGGGGTTTTCTTTTGTATGTTTTATTGGTTTTTGTTTAACGTATCTGGTTCATCTTTTGGTTACTTCTCGGAAGGAGAGAGACGGAGACGATTGTTTGCTGTTGCCACGTGGACAGTTGTTGGCTCTGGCCTTTTGTTTGTGACACGCAGGTTCCTCGGTTAAGACAGGTGAGTGTCCAGCTAAGCTGCCTGCAGCTTCTCCAACGGACACTCCTTTATTATTTTGCCTTTTTTGTTTTCGGAGTAACTCCGGGCGGGGAGAACAGTCCCTGGCGGGGGCAGGCTTGTCGGGGCTCCGGCCGCCGATTGTCAGCCTTTAAAGTCGCCTCGAGCCCGGCACGCTCCAAGAAGACAGAACAGGTAAAGTATTGGTGTAGGCAGGAACTGAGGAAGTGTGTGAAGGGATAAGAGTGGTTACACAGCGTTGTGTGTGCGTGGCAGTAGTTTGGTTTGTCGGGATGGCCGAATTTAATTTGACAGCGTTTGCAGCGGATCCCTCGTTGAATCAGCTGATGACTGTCGGAAGTCAGATTTGTTTGAAGCGGCAGCACATGACCGTATTCCCGTTTCACTTTCATTGCGTAAGAGCGACTTGAAATCAGCTGTTGTGGAAGCGTTAGCGGCGAGAGGCATTCTTCCCCTGGTGCCTGCGGAACCTCCCGGTGTTGGTGTCGCAGCGGCCCATTCATTAGTAAGCGGTCGGCACACTGACGCTGTTCCAGAGAGTTGGGATGGAAGCCGTGCAGGAAGTCGCGCTGGTTCTCCGGTGGAGGGGCAGGTTAGGGATATTCCTGGTTCTCCGGTGGTAGCGGAGCAGTATGGGGTGCCGTTTGTAAAGCGGCTCATGCTGAAAATAACAGCAACATTTTGCCACATTTAGCTACAAACTATGTTTAAAAAACTGGTGTGAATTTTTGAGAGTAACTTTTTTGCACATTTACAACAATATTTGTCGACTTAGAGATATTTTAAATGTTTAAATCCAAATGTTAAATGTTACTTCTAAATCTTAAATGTTAAATCTAAATGCTAAATATAAATCTAAATGTTAAATCTAAATGTTAAATCCAAATCTAAATCTAAATGAGAAACATACCTTCTGTCAAAATTTGATAGATGACCTTATGACCCCCCGCCCCCCCTTCCTGTCCCCACCCCCCACCACCTTCCTTCCCCTCTGTGAACGTGAGATGAAAGATCAATAAGGTCAAAGGTGACATAGGGTAATTAAAGTGTTTTTTAAATGTTGTTTGAGCTTTACAATGAACAATAATCCTGTTGACCATTAATGACGAGTTGGGTTCTCCTAATTATGTAATTCAAGTGTCCTGTGAAAGATCAATAGGGTCAAAGGTGACATAGGGTAATTAAAGTGTTTTTTAAATGTTGTTTGAACTTTACAATGAACAATAAGGCTAAAGAGTTGTTATTGGTATGTGTGAGTATGTTGGTTAGGCCTACCCCTCCCCCCTCCATGAGGGAGCATCACTCACGCATGCGCGTGCTCTCTCTCTCTCTCTCTCTCTCCCTCCCTCACACACACACGCACACACACACACACACAAGCACACACACACACACACACACACGCCCCTCCCTCACATACGCAGAGATACACACACACACACACACACACACACACACACGCAATTACATATAGGCCTAGACATGTTTCTATAAAACTCACGTGAAGCCATCCGACCCCGCCCACGCTGTAGGTCTAGTGAAAAGCTATGGCTAGTCAGGTTGTTCCTCTTAAGACGTTTTATTACTTCACTGAATCAGTGACCACAAGTGAAAAATATATCCAAAGTGCCAAAAGAACCCAAAAACCAATGCCAAAAAACAACAAAACAAAAAAAACAAAAGCTATTTACACCTGTACATGGGCTGAACAGAGATCCACTTTTACTCTTAAAGCCACTTAAATCAACAGAAAACCACTCTCTCGGCATTACCTACCCCTACTCCTTCTCATTCAGGCTCAAAATGGTGGCTATATAAATGAAAAGCCCCTCCCACTGGGTGTTGCCCAAAATAATCTTTAAATCCAAAAATGAATGGTTTACACAGAAGTAAACAATAAGGAATACTCAACTTAATCCCACAATGACAACAAAACATTCGTTTTCACACTTTGCTATCTGGCACCACAACACTGCTTATTTTAACTGTCCAAAATTGACATAATTAGTCAGGTCACACAGTAAATTAGTCAAGTTACCATGGTAGCGGAGCAGTATGGGGTGCCGTTTGTAAAGCGGCTCATGCTGAAAATAACAGCAACATTTTGCCACATTTAGCTACAAACTATGTTTAAAAAACTAGTGTGAATTTTTGAGAGTCACTTTTTTGCACATTTACAACAATATTTGTCGACTTAGAGATATTTTAAATGTTTAAATCCAAATGTTAAATGTTACTTCTAAATCTTGAATGTTAAATCTAAATGCTAAATATAAATCTAAATGTTAAATTTAAATTTAAATCTAAATGTTAAATCTAAATGTTAAATCCATATCTAAATCTAAATGAGAAACATACCTTCTGTCAAAATTTGATGGATGACCTT
>JAFBJQ010003062.1:0-19237 GCA_016785345.1 Trinectes maculatus
ATGCCATCATGGCCACTAGATGTCGGAAATGTCTCAAAATCACAACAGCATGATTAGAGTCATGTGACACAGAGACGTGCACTTTTCAGGAATACCTTCCTCTTCCATCCTGCCATTGTTTGGTTCACTCACTGGAGTTCACTCGACGTGATGCATCCTGAGATGACCAGCTCAGGTCATAAAGTCAAAATCACCCTGGCATCAAGGAAATAAGAGTCAATATTTTAGGTGGAGTGAGCTCATCTCATGATTTTTTTTATTGTGACTCGTTCTAATTAGAGAATATTAAAGCCCTGGTGTTTTTTTGTCGTTTTCTTTTATTCACCCCCCCCCCCCCTTCTCTCTTCCCACAGAACGACTCGTGGAGCGAGCTCTACTCCTTCGCCCTCTTTAAGGCCATGAGCCACATGCTGTGCATTGGGTATGGAAGACAAGCGCCGGAGAGCATGTCGGACATCTGGCTGACCATGCTGAGCATGATCGTCGGCGCCACCTGCTACGCCATGTTCATCGGCCATGCCACCGCACTCATCCAGTCTCTGGACTCGTCCAGGCGGCAGTATCAGGAAAAGGTGCATATGTGTCTCATTTTTACTCGTTTCTGTCACTGAATGTTTTATCACCCAGAATAATGTTTGAATTTACGTTAGTTAAACACCCGTGGCTGCTTCAATGGAATTTTCCCTTTAACCTCAATCAGAAGATTGAGGTTTATTTACTTTTTTGCTAAGAGGATAATGGGTGAACTCTGTTAGCCTGGCTCTGTGCAAAGTTAATAATAAAACATGCTTATTAGCACCTCTGAATTTCACGAATTAGCACATTATGTACAGTATCCTGCTTGATGCAGACGATGTGGAGATGTCTTATGCAATCTGTTACCACACACATGCATAGGTGAACAGGTTTCCCTCTCTCGTCATCACCACGTCCTCCTTTCTGTTTATTGTCTGACTCGCGTGGCTTAGTTGTACAGCACATTGGAAAAGATAATCATCTTGGTTTCTTTTCTAGGTCATGATATCTGTGAGCATTAGTAATGACGTTGAGTTTATAGTGGACCAATCTCCTGTGGGAAGGGCCGTGATGGTCTTTAAATTGTAATAAAGGCTGGTGTATGTATGTATGTGCCAGATTTATGAGCGTGGTAAACACAACAGGGAGTGGTAGATTATCAATGGATCTGGGCTACAGCATCCATAAACAGACTTTGTAACTGTGTGCACTGGATATGCACACAGTTACACACAGTTATCTTGTAGCACTTTGAGATTTGTTTTAAATGTAAAGTGCTTTACAAATAAAATTTATTATTATTATTATTAGTATTATTATTAGTATTATTATTATTATTATTATTATTATTATCAGTAGTAGTAGTAGTACTAGTAGTAGTACTAATAATAATAATAATTAGTATTGATTGAGATGTTTGTTAACAGAAGTATGAAAAGTCGGTTTAGCTCACATCTCTCGCATCTCTCGCTTTAAACAGAGCTTAAAAATAAAAGAGAGAATAAGATAAAGGGCGAATGAGATGCTGACTCTGCGCCGGAGTCTCTGTTCTGTGTCAGTTACATGTCGCTGCACTTAATCAGCGACGTCTGGAGCGATCAGTTCCTGCTCCTGCTCTCATCTTTGTTCCCCTGCTGCGTGATGCAGGGCAGTCGAATGAAGATCAGAGCGGCGGCGTCCTGCTCGGCTTGAAAAAGACAATAGATCCAACATCCCGTCTCTGTCCAGTATGTCATGATGGTTGTGCTGCATTAACCAATGAACCCAACAGGACCATCAGATATCAGGCTGGAGACAGGGCTATGGGCTGGAGCTCGCCTCCCTGACAGAACAGATTCCATGTGGCGCGACCCTTTATTGACATAACACAGAGTAAACAGGCGGCGTCATGCTCAGGGTTGAGGCAGAAATGTCACAATAGCTCTGCTGCTAAGCATCTTCTGCGCAGAGGGTTTGCAACGACCCCACTGTCCAAAGAGAGATGTGGAATCTGACTGTTCAGTGTGGGTCTAAGTGTGCGACGCAGCACAACACTGTTTATTTCTGCCTTATCGGGATCAGCACATGTTGTTTGCGTAGCCGCGTGTTCAGCAGGTCTGTGGACACATGAACACACACCATCCAGATATGATGAGTGTTTCAGCTGATCTTTTGTGTGGCCGTTAAGTAGCAATAGTGACTAGTGAATCATGACTTTGTTGGGTTTGCATGCTACAATGTGGAGAGGGCGTGGCTACTAGGCGTTTTCTTGATTAGCTATAATTGGTTTTGTTTGTGTGTGTAAAGCTTTGTAAAGTGGTAGATGATTTTGTAGAGTTATTACACTGTAAATCGACCCCCCCACACACACACACACACACACACACTTTACGGTTGTACCATATTTCTCCTCAACACTATCCCCATCTCAGCTCCACTCCCGCCCTGTTGTCCATTCGCCCTTGACTGTTGGGTAATACACCATCTGCCAGCGGACGCCACACATTAGCCATTATGTAACTGCCGTCTCTCCCGTCCCCTGAAGAGCCACAGGGCAGCGTGTCCAAATAGCTGCTAGAAGAGGGAGATGTGACCCCCGGGGGCCTTTGGTGATGAGCACTGATCCACTGGGCCTTGACACATCAAACAGCGACTTGAGGAACTGCTCGTTTTATAACCAGGACAATCACTGAGGCCTGAGCCGGGTCTCTGACACGCACACATTCTCTGCACTTTGATAACAACGACAAATCACTCAAGGAACTTAACTGTCCTGCTTTTTTTTCTCTGGAGCTTTAGACGCTTTATTATTATTATTATTATTTTTATTCATATTATTATTATTTCCAGGTGGAAAACACACTAAAAATAAACTAACCATATAGAATAGAATAGATTCATATGTTTTTTTCTCTAGCATTTACCCCATTTATCTGTAGGTTTAATTGGTATAATTGAGAAATGATGTGTGATATATTGTAATTGGATTACCTCGACTGTTACCATGGATCTATTATTAGATTTAAACAATATTTTAAACAATTTTAAACAATATTGAGATCCAAGTTTAAAAAACAACACTAAGATCAACATGAACATTTCTCATCTCCACCGTTTCAGTGATACATTATTAAATATAAAGTACTCGTGTGCACACGTCACGCAGGATGCCGTGAGTGTGCGAGTGCATCTCTGTTTGTGTGTTTATTTCCCTGCTTCCGCCTTTTAGTCACAGAACCAAAGCTTCCGCTTTTGCCGATGTCATCTCGGGTTTTATACACTCAAAACAGCACATACACATACACACACACAGCTACTGTATAAGACTTGTCACATCCTGACACAGCCCATTACTAGAACGGCCAATTCAATTTCTCCCTTCCTTCTGTGGCAGCTTACAGTGACAGCTATGCATCATCATGTGCACCAGCTACCAACTCAGGGCTTTGTGTCCTATAAAAAAAACTCAGTGCTTTTTTGGTTAACGAAGTCCTCGGGCTTAATGGAATAGATTGGATTTCATAAATGTAACGTTTGTTTGTTTTGTATAAATGCAGCCAGTCTGCATTCCCGGCTATACAGGTTGATTCTGTAAGAGGGCCCCTGCATTTGAGGCATTTGTATGTGGCTGTAAATTGATTTGCTGTTGTGGTGACGAGTCAAAACTGTTTCACACTCCAGCTGCATTTGTCAGGAAGCCAGCTGATTGTTTTGTTAGTATTTGTTTTGGAAGTATGAGACTTTGAGTGACACGGGCGCTAATGTCATGCTAAAAATAAGGACGTCAATAAAACTCAACTTCAGCAGCTACTTTATAGAGAGAGAGAGAGAGAGAGCGATGTCATTTCAGTGTGAGACTGTGACACTCTAAATCCAGAGGCAGGAAAGTTAATTGGAGTTTTCCAGTTTATTCCAGTGCTTGACTGGATGAGCATGATACTGTGGAAGTTGGCTGCATCGTTATTGTTACCGGCACACAGCAAATGGTGCCGCAGCCTCGTTGGAGAAATAGCTTATTATTATTATTATCAGTCATCTCGAGATTGTTTTTTTTTTTTTTTTAGCGTCTAAGAGTGCTTACATCTGAAAAGATGGCTGAGGGAGACGCCCTGGGGGGATTCCATTTAGTACTACCACGACTTTTCACGCTAAATCAACCGTGACCCCAGGCAATTAATTAAGAGCGAGTGAGACCGAGATTAAAATTGGTTTACGTAAGAAAGAAGAGGATGCAGTAAATTGTTTCTGCGGATGTAATTTCATTATGTGCTTCGTTGGAGTAAGTGATCCAGTCTGATTACCACGTTGTCATGTATAAGGTCATGCTGCACTGTTACATGTGTGTATGTAGGGTCTGTTTAACATCCTGCTGGGGAACAGGGCGCTGCGAGACAAGAGCTGGGAAGGAGAAAGAAATGTGCTGTATTAAGGATATTGTGATTTGCTGTGTCAGTCAACCCGTTCGGGTCAAGCATCCGTTTTCTTCTTGAACCCATAGGTCACCATACAGTGTGACAAAATGTAATTTCCTGGACAGCGCGCCATCGTACCTCACGCGTGCCATCGACAGTTACAAGCAAGGTCACTGTCCAACTCCTTCGCCGTTCCTCCATACGTGGTTTGTCGTCATAAATCGAGACTGCCTGCTCATGTGATGGACTCACGGGCACTCTCGATGATTAAAGGTCTGTGTTTCTCTGAATGTTCAGTCAAGTCCAAAAGTCAAACCACTTTTGCATCACCTCCCATAATAATCGCAGTGGGTTGAGAAATACAGTGTCTGGATTTACAGTATGGGGGCTGCCAAGGCCATAGTTTAGGCTCATAGATTTCGTCACACACTTTGAAATCTTAAGGTGTTTGAGGACATACTTCTGAAATGTTTCAGTTCATTATGCTGCGCCGCTTTATGGTAATATTCTATTTTACTTATTTATTTATTTATTTTGCAGGAGACTTGAAAGTAAGTCTCTTAATGAGGCCAATCTGACTGCAGCGGTAAAGAGCTTTGAGTTGACAGCTCGTTCAGAGAACTTCCAGGAAGAAGTCACGCAAATTCAGCACCTTGGACAGCGGAGCGGGGAAGACGCAAATATATAATATAATATAATCTTGTCTCAATGTTTTTTTTTCTTTTAGAAAAGACACTATGTTAATTTTTCATTTCATTCTTTTCATTTTCGTCAGACATGTCAAATAATAATAACTGCCACCTGAACGTGACTGAGAGAAATGCCTTTGTTGTTAGCTTGAGCACTGTTTTGGAGTTGATCCAGTTGGTAATTCATAGGGCTTAATCAGCCGTGACAGCACCATGAGTAACTGTAACGAGTAAACAAGTTGATAAGCCAGTGCTGTTGAACAATGAGAAATTCCTACTTGATATATGTGAAAACTACATGGAAGTTTGTGGCTGCATCTCGTTGTAGCTTGGATTTCCGTGTGGTGTTGGACAGGGGAGGTTTTCTCACGATCTGTATCCTGAAATCTACTGCTCATCCAGTTCTCAGTTTATTTCACAGAGGGATGACTCACATTGCTCACAACACACAAACACACAAATACACAGACACTTGGGAGCAAAGCCTTGTGTGATATTTGTATAAATTTGTACGACATCCTGCGCACTATTGATCTTTTTTTTTGTGCGTTATGTTTAAAAGATCAAGGCAGGAATAATATGAATGAAATTGCTTTTCAGACAAAATAATATTGATGATATTACTATTTTTTGTGCAAATGTATAATGTTAACACGTTACATAGTTTATCTTGTTATACTCATACAGGAGTCATGTGGTCACGTTATCACCCTCGGGTTGTAGGTTGGGTTTTTTTTGTCGTTTGTTTACAGGAATGTAGTGATGCGTGAATGCCCTATAGTCACAGTATAAATAAAGCAAACCCAAAAGCCATTTGTGTACATTGAAAAGGCAATAATAGCAAGACTTATTCCCCTTTTTATTGACATGCTATTACATTTTATTGAGTGAATGAATGGATCTTTTCTTTCCACAGGGAATCCAGGCATGAAGTGTGTAATGAGCTGAGAGAGGAGGACGTGCAGGCTGCAGCTGATGTATATAGACATAACTGTGGTGAATATGTGATGGTGTGAATCACTTCACTCTGACCCTCCAGTGAACAAGCGATCAGCTGCTGACAATCTCGTGTCTCTGCTCTTTTTTAAAAATTTTTTTTAGCCGCATAGTTACTTATTTATCAATTCCGACATAAATAACAAACAGCTCCCTTTCTCAGAAGAGTACCTTGAAATACTCGCCGGCTTCATTTAATTATTTACCTGTGTCTTTTTTTATTTTCTTTCTGGTGGTCTTCTTCACAGATCATGGGAATAAGGATTACATACAGTATGTTTGTCTTAGGTAAAATAATAATAGAAATGTTTTCCATGTGGAGCCTGAACGAGCGAGCGAGCGAGAGAGAGAGAGAGGGAGACTTTTGCTGTGATTAAGATTTACAATAGAAGCATCTTTCTTCTCTAAACACAGCAGAGCATGATGAATCCTCGGGGGCTTTACAAAGCTCTCATGTTTCCTTAACAGCTTCATCGCAGCTTTTCTCTCATAGCTACGAGCTATAAATGGGTCAGAGAATTCTTCTGTTTGCGGAGCTGAATACCCCCTATTTACTGTACACATGAACTCAAACTGCCTGCCCATCTCCAGCCTGCGACAGCACAGCCTGCTTCTGTTAGAAGTGAAAAATCCACATGACGCTGCAGGAGCCATTCAGTTGTGTTATTTTATCTCAGACGATCAAGTGAAACCGTTAAACTGTCGCAGCCAACACATCGTTTAGTTGCCCACTTTTCTGCGCCAGTTAACAAAGGAGTTGCTGAATCCTGATTCTCTTCTACTCCACCTCTCTCTCTCTCTCTCTCTCTCTCTCCATCGTTTAGTACAAACAAGTGGAGCAGTACATGTCGTTCCACAAGCTACCGGCCGACTTCCGACAGAAAATCCATGACTACTACGAGCACAGATACCAGGGCAAGATGTTTGATGAGGAGAGCATCCTGGAGGAGCTTAATGAGCCCCTGCGAGAGGTATGACAGCCATGATAATGTGTTCAGTCAGTCACAGAGACGCACGCCGAACCCTCCACTGAGAAAACGCACCATTTAAAGCTCACCCACAGATTACTGTGAACAAACTAAACATTATAAATATGTATTATTTGATTAATTATTGATTTGCCTACTTACACAGTGTTCAGTGAAGTTCCGTGAACCTTTAACCGGTCTTTTGAAAAGCAGGCAAACAGGTGGTTTTAGAGTCATCTGATAGTCCCACACACCTGGGAGTAGTCTTTCCTGCTACCTACCTGAGTTCACAGCAAAGTGTGTCCTCGTGCTTCAAGGTCAGATCAACATACACATCATGTAGCAAAAAGTAAACACAAAACTGGGAGAACACTCAAACAAGCTGTGCCAGCGTCCCTGCAGGTTATTAAAAACATAACCTGCATAATTATATTAATTACAGAGAGAATAAAAACAATGCACATTATGCATATAGTTGACCTCACATCCATGGAAGCCACATCATTGTTTTGGTTTCATCATCAGCTGTATCGAAGTTGTTTCCTCAAAACAGACCGTTTCCTTCTGTCGTCGCATTCAGGAAATCGTCAACTTCAACTGCCGCAAGCTGGTGGCGTCCATGCCGCTGTTTGCCAACGCGGATCCCAACTTTGTGACCGCCATGCTGACCAAATTACGATTTGAGGTCTTCCAGCCTGGAGACTACATCATCAGAGAAGGAACCATCGGCAAGAAGATGTACTTCATCCAGCACGGGGTCGTCAGCGTCCTGACCAAAGGAAACAGTGGCATGAAGTTGATAGACGGCTCCTACTTTGGAGGTTTGTTACCATGTGGTTATCTGTCTCTATTCTATTCTATTCTATTCTATTCTATTCTATTCTATTCGCCCTATAGAGCCAAATAGGATCCTTTATCGGAATCACACAGATTGTAATTATTATTTAAATACTAATCGTAGCAGATAGAGCAGATGAAGAAATTATTTTTACTTTTACTTCTTGTACAGTCTTTGCCTCACAGCCACTCATGTCCTACTTATCCAGGCTGTTGATCCTTTGTGGCTGTTTAGAAACATGTGTGTGCACACAACCGCACACATTTATTTAAGTCCTGTGAGGTTGTGCAGATTTTAACATCCGCTACCCTCAGCAGCTGACCAGAGTTCACTGGAAGCGATGATGATGTGCCAAAGCAGCCCAGGGCGCTGTTGGAGAGGCACAGATGCATGGCACACACACACACACACACACACACACACACACACACATCACATACACACACACACATCCAATTAATAACAGCTAATTAGCACAGCAGAACGGTGATGATGGGGCCACTAGTAATGTCAGGCTTAGACAGTTGGAGGCTGTCCCTGCCACCAGAGAGGCAATCATCGACCTCTTTCCGTACACAAACCGCACAAACCACACACACATGGTGTTTGAACTGCTGCTGCAGGAGTCTTTAATTTGTGGTAAAATCTCTAATCTCTCTAAGTAGCAGAAAATATTGACATCAACGTGTGACGTAATGATTCTGGTAGAATTCAGCTGTTTGGATCTGTATTTCCTACCAGGCTGTTAGATAATTCACTTTCTAGGAAATGTTTGGCGTCATTTTATTTCCTGGTCCATCCCACTGTCATTTAATTACTATGCAGATTCCTCTGGAAAATGTCATCTCCTGTAAACGTACAGTAACTGAGTCTGCAGCTGAGGCTATAGCTCATCAGGCTATAAACCTTCTATATGAAACTGCTGGGATTGGGAAACAGAGCAGTCCAGGCTAAAAGAAAAAGTTAAAACAGCCATGATGGTGCAGCGGTGATTTAAAATCAATGCTCACATTCATTGGACTCATCACGGATTTCTAAATATCTTTCAGGATACTGGATAATGATAGTTGCCCCATCCACAAGCTACAAGCGGTTACCCAGTGGTTTTAAGCAGCTTTTTGATGCAGCCCCAGTGGTTTCTTTCCGATTATTATTCTCTCCCGGCACTCCACCACTTTCACTGTAATGATGCTGGAAATATGCAAATGCTTGTGTTATGTATAAGCAGGAAAATCCCAGGGGACAGTTTCTGAAAGGACGTCTCGGGCATTTTGTGGAGACTTTTCCAAAGCTCTCACAAAACTGGAGTATCTAACTTTAATGTCCCAAACAATGACCGGAATAATTTTTTCTTTCCGGGTCCACAGACATTTCAGCTACTTTAACCACATTATAAATACACTTCACCAACAGACAGACTGTGCAGCCTTGATTTCCATCACAGCAGTTGAACACGACAGGCTCGAGAGCTAGCGTACTGTATAGTAAACAGAGCGCCATCTATCTGTGTAAGCTATAAATCATTAATATGCCAAGCAAATATAAATCCTTTGCACTTAAAATAACCTTTGAATAAAACATACTGTATTGTGCCCACGTGGTTCATGTGAATGTCCTGTATGTTTAACACTATGTTACCAGTAATGTCAAATGTCAAAATGTTATGTTGAGTCCTGTTATCCGCTATCTGCTATCTGCTATCTGCTTTCCCTCCCTCACCACCTTACTGGCTACGCCCAGCAACCACCCGCAGAACCCATTCCTCTCTGACCTGAGTTTCAGCAGCGTTGTAGTTGGGGAACTGATGTTTCTTCTCTGCAGAGATCTGTCTGCTGACCCGAGGTCGGCGCACGGCCAGCGTGCGCGCCGACACCTACTGTCGGCTGTACTCGCTCTCTGTGGACAATTTCAACGAGGTGCTGGAGGAGTATCCCATGATGAGGAGGGCCTTTGAGACAGTTGCCATCGACAGATTGGACAGGATTGGTGAGACCATTAAAACTTAAACCAATTTAGAACTCATCATTTCAATTTCTAAGATTATTCCCATTATTGAGCCAAGCAGTTATATCATTATTTTTTGTCCATCCATCATTATATCAATAATATTATCAAATCGTTATCAATTTCAGAAACTCCCCATGAGGTCGTGAGGTTTTTATTCTGAGTCCATTACAGCATATTTCAAACAAAGTATGGAAACAATACAAAAGCATATTAAATACGTCTTAAAGATTTAGTCTCCGAAAACGAGCATCATCGCTCCCTGATACCAGCCACAGGTACTGTACGGCGTCTGCTGAGGCGTGAGTCATTCATAGGATGAAGTGAGGCGTAAGGAAAATGTATTCATTCATTAACGTGATGTCTTTGTCACAACACCGCGCCACGTGACAGCCGGGATGCACTGTATGAATGATGCTCAGGGGGGTGATGTGTGGGGCGGAGAGAGGGGGACGAGGGTGGAAATGGATTCACGGCTGTGAGTCGCTGATTACGTTGAGTATATTTGTGTTAGGGAGAGTGAATGTTTGCCTTTGTGGAAAACATACTGGAATATGGCTGAATGTGCGGAACGCGACCACCTCCGTGATCTCTCTCTGGATCCGTTTGCTGATTGGTGATAGTGATTGCTCAGCAGTGGGTGTGTGTGTCAGTGACGTGTGCGGGGACTGCTCGCAGCCCCGGGAGATCACCGCCGAGGAGTAAACAAAGCGTTTTGTTTTTCCATGCCGTCATGGCCCCCAAGGTCAGCGACGCTGCTGATGTCACATCCCGCTGTCACATGACCACGTTTCACATGTTTACAAAAGCTCCGCATCCGCCAGCTGCAAGCCGTTGCCATGGCAGCCAGATTCCACACACTAGCAGCCTTCAGTCAGCCAGCTCACGTATTGACCTGTCGCCCTCAACACCTAACCACCATCCATATTCTTCCACTGCATGTGCACTTGATGCATATTAATCGCCATTAAGGGTTCGTTAGTCGGACTTTATCACTGACTGTGTGTGGGGCTCCATAAACACAAAACGCTGTCACAAGTCGTGTGGAGAATAATGAAGCCACGTTTGGTCATTTGAATTTCAAAAGACTGTCTGGATGTAACATGATGAGATCTGCATTTCAGAGCAGTCAATTATATAATGTTCCTAAAATATTCAGGGTTTTTTGTGGTGAATCTAAAAACAATCCTGCTAAAACATATTGTACAAAATTAGACATTTTTCTATACATTAGTGTAACGATTTCTGTAAAGCAGAGGAAGTTGTACTGACAACGACATCATCGGTTTCACTGGCGGCTGAAAAGTCGCAGCCTTTTAAACCCGCGTGCGTCATTCACAGCTCGATGCCGCATGAGATTTGCTGAGGTCACTCGCAAGTTGTTAAAGTGACGTACAGCTGTTGTGGATGACACCAGTCACCTGAGTGAAGTGTGAACTGCTGTGAAAATAGATTTGGACTTGACAGAAATGTTCACTGCTGATTGGGAGAGGTCTTGTTTTAAAATTCAGACACTGATCCTTTATTTTTGGATGCAAGGAAAACAAAACATTGCTTGCAAACTTGCAAACTGTTTCTTAGCACCAACCAACCCTAACTCTGACTTGAGTTAACACGCTTTTCTCTTTGTGTCACTGCAGGCAAGAAGAACTCAATCCTGATGCACAAAGTCCAACATGATCTGAACTCTGGTGTTTTCAACAACCGTGAGAACGAGATGATCCAGGAGATAGTTAAGTACGATCGGGAGATGGTTCAACAGGTGGACGTACCGCGACCGCGAGCCACATCCATGACGCCTCCGCTACATGGCGGGATCTTTACCCCAACAGGATCGTCCAGCCAGAATTCCGCTATTGCCACTTTGCAGCAGGCCGTAGCCATGAGCTTCTGTCCCCCATCGCAAGGGAACCTGCAGTCCCCAAGGATGGTGAGGAGATTCCAGGTGATGCAAAGTGTATCCAGCCCCGTCTCGGGGTCGCCCCTGCAGTCTCAGCTTCTCGCTTCTGGTGCCTTCGCTCCGGTCCTGTCCAGCCCCCCCATCCAGAGCCCGCTGGCGTTTGGAGGACGATCGTTCCAGTATGGGTCCAGTGGCCTGGCTGGTCCCACCTCAGGCTCCCAGCTTTCATTAGTCCAGCAGCACATTGCCAGCCCTGCACATCGGCCCAGCACACATAAGAGCACCCACTCACTGCAAATGGGCAGTCTGAGCCAAGATGCCCGGGCACTGTCAGCCTCTCAGCCCTCACTGCCTCACGAGGGGCTGCAACCAGCTGCCCCCAGTCCGCCACAGTCAACGCGAGTCTCCTCTACTTCCATTGGACCCTCTCAGACCGCATCCAGCCACACAGGCCTTCGGAGCGCTGTACCACACAGGGTGGTGCTGCCCCACCAAATGTCTGTGGGGGCTTTCCCTGCAGCATCACTGCCTGGTTCCGGACAGGGTTTTGGGGCTGGGGTGGCAGTAGGGGGTGTGGGAACAGGTCTGGGGGACTCGGGACCGCCCAAAAAGGACTCTGTAGTGAGCCTCCCTGAGACTGACCACATCAAAGTCAGATCCAGGCTATCGTCAAATTTGTGATCTTCATTTAACTCTTGGGGGAAGTGAGTCAGCGAGGATCTGCCGGATCATGGGAGGAATCTGTTCGTCCTCCAACAATTCCTCGTCCCTCCACCCAGTCTAGTTTGACTATCCGAATGTATGAAGGTGGGGTGAGCAGCAGCAGCAGCAGCAAGGATAATCTGAGATGCATCAAGATGTTTCTTCTCACAGACATAGTCGATGCTATGTCAGAGCAGAGCAGTAGTGTAGAAGCATCATCTGCCCCCCCCCGTCCTTTATTTATTGTGTTTCACAACGTAGTCAGCAACACACGTGCACAATCGATTCACTTATACATCCCTCAACAAACTTCATGGAAATCTTAAGTCAAATGGGACTAAGAGAAAATCAGGGACCTGCGTCAGAAACCAGAAGTTGTCACTTTAATGGGGTTCAGCTACTGTATCCATATTGGTACGAATATTGCAAATGGTCTATTTTTACTGTTTGCCACATTTACAAGCACAAAATTGAACACTATTTAAAAAGAAACACTCCAGTTACCACACGTACTCCAGTGGTTTAAGCCATATTTACCCCACTTTATCCATATGAGTGGATGAATGAGTGAATGCTATATGTAAATCCTGAATCTAGTCTAGTCTCTTTTGTAAGTCCCCCCCCCGACCCGGATAAATACATGCGGGTCCTTGGATAAATGATGATGAATATCCTTCAACCTGAAATTACATCTGTGAGATGAATAATCTTGTTCCAGGCAAGCCATCGATTTCTCCAGGAAATGTCTGCGCGTCGTTTTTTTTTAAAGCTGCATTAATCAATATGTTTTTTTTTTTATATCAAGAGTGAATCAAGTGACTCAGTAAAACGCAGAGGGAATAATCACTCAACCCGTCGTCTCGGTGGTGAAATTCAGCTCACCATTACCATGATGAAGCTTTATTGATAACTGCGTCTCCACAAAACCTTGCAGCCGGTCTCGTATGCATCATCATCGATGGGCCTTCACCTCCAGCCCCCGTGTGGCGGAGTGAAAAACGCTGGGGTTCTGAGCCAAACTTGATTAACGCAGCTTTAAAATTCGATCCTGACGACTTCTAAAAAAAAACAAAAAACAAAAAGAAAAATGAACCATAGATATGATTTCTGAATCCTGGGTCATGTATGTAGTATTATCCCACACGTTCCTCAAGGTATTATAACTCACTGCCATTTAATTCCAATGAAATTTATACCAGTTCAAACGTAAACAGCCATAATGTAAATGAGTTGTTTTCTAACTCCGAGTCTCACGTTTCCTGCAGCAGCATTCGGGGCAGAGGTCGTGCCAAAGTCAGCCAGTTCTTAGGGATAATGAAACTTAATCCCACTGTAAATGGTAAAGTTTGGATCAACAGCAGATTTCTATTTTCATTGTGCCTCTCTCACCAATGCCAGAGTGACAGTTCATCGGATGCTGCTGATTTGTGTCCAGACCTTTTTCTCCCACACCCGATATTCCATTCACCTCATTTCACTTAATGCCTGAACTATGACTGTGTAATGAGAGTGGAGATTGGAATCCCTCGGCTCCGTTGGAGACTGTAACTACTCTCCGTCAATGGGATTCTATTATACAGTCCCAATAATGAGCTCCTCTCCTGTGATCGTTTTTGCATTTTCATATTTGGTGTCTTTCTGGTCCCGCCTTATCGTGGAAGGCTTTGGAAGTCCGCTGCTCTTTGCCCAGGGTAGTGCCCTGTGGAACTTATCGTGGCATCTCAGAAATAAATAAACAGGCTTGTTAAGTGAATTGTGTTTGGCCGAACTTCCAGTTGTTTCCCCGCAGGCGGCGTCTCACAACAAACAGAGGCATCCAGTGACAAGTTAATAATTCGAGAGGAGGACAGGGATGGAAACAGGCCGAGATCTGAACTCAGATATTAGCAACACAAGATCAGAGATCTTTCAGTCATGACTTAATATTGTGCGACAGTTGGGTATACTGTAGAAGCATACAAAGCAATAACTGGAAAGAGTGTGGTCACAATATGCAAACGATGCTCTGCTCTCTCTGTCCCTTAGGTCTTTATGGGAATGCAATATTTCTTTAAAGAGAAGTTGTTCAAAGTCTGTTTATGTTTTGTTTTTCCATTGGAAGATATGAGCAAATATCCGGTTTCACATACACAATTGGTATGGTAGTTATTCCTGTGTGGAAACACAGCGTGCAACCTGTAAACCATTATTTAGTGAGTTTACTCTGTTAGCGGTAGAAATACAAAAAGTAGTTGGAGGATGGCATATTTTTAAAATCTATAATAAATTGCATATTATTATCTGGTATGAACTATTATAACGTAAACATTGAGGAGTACTACTAATTATAGAGGATGTACAGTTGCTCACAGTGCTACCCACAGTTTGTGTATAATCCTGTGCCGTTGCTGTGAGGTCTGTATATGGTCTTATATCTGGTGCATGTTTTAGTTCTTATAGATTATGTTTTCTGATCTCACACCTCAGTTTGTCTGCAACAATCCTGCGCCGTCAACCAGTGGGGCGTTTTCTCTCTCTCTCTCTCTCTCTCTCTCTCTCTCTCTCTCAGTGTCTTTACCTCTAAACAGCGTTTTGCACAGAACTCTGTCAGTGCTTTTTCCCTCTTATTTCATTCTGCAGCTTTACAAACGTGTCCAAATGTGTCTTTTGGGTTCATCAGTGACAGTGAAGCATGGCGAGTCAGCGTTTTTAAAATGTTTACCTACAAGGGCTGTTTGTTTGACTCGAGCGAGGATGTGATTTTGTGATGAGTTTTGATGAGTTCACATTGTTTTTTTTCCCTCTTGTTGACCAATGGTCACTACACCAATTATAGCGACATCTAGTGGCACAACTTATTATCTACATACGAATACATGCATATGAATGTATGTTCCGACTAACGTCGAAATTCGGTTACGACACATTCTCAGGAACGGATCTCCGTCGTAACTCGAGGACCCCCTGTGTGTGTATATATATATATATATAATGCACTTTTTTATACTGGTTGCATCTGTAATTTATAGAATGTTACAAAATAGTCAGCATTTATTTGTTATTCCCTTTACGTGTCTACTTTTGGTTTTCTACTTTGGTTCTCAGCTCCCAGACCTGTTAGAGCCATTAACAGCATTCAGTAACACATCAAAACGATCCATAGCTTTTCATAGCTGGAGGCTTGGCTAAGCCAGCTAAGCTGAGATCTGCACCACACATTTCAGTCAGTCTGGTAACGTCCAGTGCAGCGCGGGTGTTTCTGTGTCAGGGACCCGATTTTCTTTTATGGAGCCACTCTACATTTGTCCCATCCAGTTATACTGTACTGTGCATACCTAGTGCCTAGCATATATTGTAGACTCAACATACATGTTATTATATTCTGTGTGTGTGTGTGTGGCTGTAAAAATAAATGCAAGCTCCTCACAATGCAAACATCACTGTTGGTTATATTCCACTGCAATACATGTTAAAAAAAAAAGGAAAAAAAATCAATAAACTGTATTTGAATACAGCACGATACCACAGCTTTGTGTTTTGATGTTATAGGAGATTTTGATGCAAAGGAGCAAAGGTAAGGATTTATTAAAGTTTTTTTTTTTGCAGATTCAGACTCGTTCTTCACCCTGTTCTCTCTCTCCCTCCAGCTTCCCCTCAGCACTCTGCTGCCTCCTGCTTCCTCTGCAGCTCCGTCACACATCTGCAGCCTGATTTGCTCCTCACCACCGCTGTCTGTACTCGCCGTGCCCTCGCCCAGGCTGCTGAGTGCCGGCCCTTCATGACGCCGTGGCGGGAGATACACCGGGAGACCCCGGGATCCTGGCAAGGAAATCAAAGTGCTCTCAGCGAGGGTGAGTGGTCCAGCTATCGAAGAGCAGCTTCCAGCTCTGGCAGATAGCAGCCGACACTTCTGTAGTGTCCACTTTGTGGTGATGCTGTGTCTGGATCATAGTGTTCACTGAAATGTGATACACTTACGTAGGTGTGGCACTCTGTGACATACTGTACATTCACATGTTATCAGATCAGCAGGCGTGTCATTTTAGGTCTTGCATGTTTTAAATGGACAACAAACTTTATTAGTTATTAAATTGAAATTGCTTTTAAAAGTAATTTTATCAGCCAATTAATTTACTGGTAATTAATTTTACCATCGTGCATCTTTTTCTAGGTAGAGGCCTGGACCTTCTGCCAGCATGCTTTGGTTGTGAGTCGCCCCTGATTGGCCTTCAACAAACAAAAACCAGAAGCAATTTACAATTTATACAAACCTGATGTGGATGTGGATTACGAAGAGAATCCAGGATTGTTTCACAACATAAGGTATTTTTTTAACACTTTTATACATTTTAATTGTTTAAAGTTATTTGTTTGAAGAACATGTGTATTTAGTAGGACGAGATGAGTCTGTACAATTATATCTACTGTACCATCTAGACAATCTGGAGTAGAATGCTCGACCTTGGCAGAGATATTCACTCTGCTGAGTGCTATTCTCGTCCCATTCAGGTTTATTAGTCTCCATGTGATTAAGATCCAGATGGACTGTTGCTTGATCAACAACCTAAATCTACACTTCTGCCTTAATATCAGTTTTAAATGAACAATTCAAATCAGGCAATTCCTGCAAACGTAGCAGGAAAGACAACAAATAGTCATCACCAGTGTGGTGTCGTCATATCAAATTAAAATCAAGTCTTATTTATATACGCCCACATTAAAAAACAAATACAAGACTCATACATAAATGTATGTTCTGGATTTGTCTATAGGCCAACGGGGAAGATTAAACTATCAAATTTTTAAAAATGTTAATTATGCCACTTCTAGTCCTTTTTTTCCCGGGGGCTTTAAATTGTATCTCAGTATTTCACAGGGTTCAGTTTTTTTTTTTTTCATGGAGTAATCGAGGTGGCTCAAGGTTCACATGCAGACTAATACACAGAGCCAGGCAATTTATACATGTTCAAAAGTAAAATAATGGAATATGTACATTTTTTAATAAGGCTGGAAATATACAGGAGTGAAAGTGTTTTCTAGTGTTGTCATCATCTTTCGTGTCATCTACCGCTTCCATCACCTTTCTGCTATAGTTTGCATTTTCCCTTTTCATGCTGATATTCTCTGGGGGGCGGGGGGTGGGGGCTGTAATGGAAACAGTCTATTTCCTGCTAAGTACAAACTCTGTTCCTGCAGGTCGGAGACCGGAGCAGACATCCTTGGAATCACCCCAGAGAAGGCGAGACAGAAACATCGAGGTGCGCGGCAGCAGCAATTTGCTGTAAGGACATCTTCAATATCCTGTTTACTCCCTCAACCAAAGTCAATGGCAGTCCACACTCAACCACGCACACACATGACAGGTACTGACTGACACACTTAACCCACAACGTTCACCAGTTCATGAATTCATCCACCCGTGACCACTCCTGCTTGTTAAGCTTTTGTCAGTGTACTGCGCGTCTATTTTGTTTCCAAGCAGTGGTCTGGCAGAAGGTAAGTTGTGAAATGTGATGCGTGTTAAGTGTGTGAGATCCTGAAAGCACTTTGCAGGAGAGAGCTTCGTCCTTGGCAAATGGCCTCAGAGACGAGGGGCAGGGAGACGGACGCTGGGTCGATCCCTGCTGGGAGGAGGCCGTGGCTTGTTTTCATGTTTACGTGTTGACAGGTTTCTGCTGGTTGGTCAGGGACCTAACAGTCAGCTGTTAAGGAGCAGGAGTCATTATGGTACCAAGTTTTCAGACCCAAATGTTTCACCGACTCAAAACAGGGTGAAACAGCTGGGCTCTTTCCCAAGGAAACAAAATCTATCTTTTGCCCAACACAATATTACATGATGGCTTTTAATCTTTAAAGGTGTAGGGGTGTGTGTGTGTTGGGGAGTTAGGGGGGGCAGAGATCTCTGAGTGTGTTTGATTGACTATAAGATCGAGATGTGGCGCCACAGCTCTTGTAGCAGCTGGAGTAGCTCAGTGGTAAAGTTACTGACTCTGCTGCAGGAGACCTGGGTTCAAGTCCTGGTTGGGATGATGGTGCTATGGCACGGAGGAGTCAAGCTACCAGGAGTTTTTTTTTCGTGTGTTGCAAAGACATTTTATTAAATATTAGGGCTGCAACTAACGATTATTTTTGTAGTCAACTAATCTATAATCTAATTTTTCGATTAGTCAACGATTATCGATTATTTATTTGCTACGTTTCAAAGTTTGGTATTAATTGGATTTCATTGAAAACCAGTGTACCTTTATGTGTATTGAGCTTTGTGACAAGTATTAGAGGCAATGTGTCCACTAGTGATGCATATAATAGTATCATAGTAAAGACGCATATTTTTTTCAAATGGGGCTTAACCGGAGGTTTCAGTCACTGAAAATGACGTTAACGTCACTTTGAAAAACTCCGGGTGTTCCTCAGACACGTGAAAAGGTGAAACTCAGTTTTAGCACCGTAACATGACGGTCGTCGTCGGCTTTGGATATCCTGGTACGTGTAAACGAAATTAACATCATCTTTTAAGAACGGGGCCTTAAAGTAGCCTAGCTATTGTTACTTTATACCGAGAGGTGCATTTTTTGAAAGGTAGGCTAAAAAAAGAGAACTTACCCATCCGGAACTTTGGATGCCAAAACTCCCGATAGTGCACTTGACGTGTTTATTTTCTTTATTTTCCCGACAATACTCCCAGACTTTAGACATTCGCGGTCTCACGCTAACATCACGATGCACCTCTGCTTCAGCCATCGTTGCTACTGCAT